>JAWPHD010007540.1:0-127633 GCA_037043455.1 Cyrtodaria siliqua | reverse complement strand
TAAAAGAGTATGATAGTGGACCTTTAGTCCGAACACGATAAATACGAAATATTGCAGTCTCGGTTTGATCGAGACTGTTCATGAACGGTAGTGAAATATGCCTGCTACCGTTCACGCCCCCTACCCCCGGTTGAGCAGAACTCAATATTCATAAAAGTTGGTATACAGCTTAATATGTATTTATTCTTACTACATCCGGAAACAGACAGCGAATGTAATATTGTATATTTTCACAGACCTAATAACTTTCCAGTATATTTCGGTATCTACTTTGTGATGGGATTGATAATATAACGTGCATGTATATACATTGTTATGCTCAGACATAAATAGACGGACAGAACCTCGCTTTAATAAGTGTTCTGCACTTTCTGTAGCAGTATTGTTACTCAATATTGCATAATCAGCATAGTTCTACGAATGTACTCCACATTCCGTGACATTAAATACTGCATAATTAACAAGGTTCCCTAAATGCACTCGGCATTCCGTGACTGTTAATACACAAGATGGCATTACGATATTGCAAACCACTCCATTTGGGAAATTACATTTTCGCATGCGCATGCCTCTTTGAAATTAATATTTATTCACTATATTATATATTGCACGATATGTACAGAGCTAAGAAAGCAAGTTTGCTCTGAAATCTGCATAAACAACCTCATTACGAGTACATAGCTGTGAACTTTTATGTCATGAATGTGTCACATCATAACTTTATGTTTGAGGAGAAGTTAAACGTTTCACATTCATGAGAAATTACGTGAAACCAGCTATTAACTAGATAACTGTTTCCCATTCAACTCCATGCATTGTGTTCAACTCCATGCATTCTGTTCAACTCCATGCATTCTGTTCAACTACATGCATTATGTGTTCAACTCCATGCATTCTGTTCAACTCCCTGCATTCTGTTCAACTCCATGCATTCTGTGTTCAACTCCATGCATTCTGTGTTCAACTCCATGCATTATGATCAACTCCATGCATTCTGTGTTCAACTCCATGCATTCTGTTCAACTCCATGCATTTTGCTCAACTCCATGCTATTCTGTTCAACTCCATGCATTCTGTTCATAACCCATGCATTTTGTTCAACTCCATGCATTTTGCTCAACTCCATGCATTCTGCTCAACTCCATGCATTTTGTTCAAATCCATTATTCTGTTCAACTCCATGCATTTTGCTCAACTTCATGCATTTTGTTCAACTCCATGCATTTTGTTCAACTCCATGCATTCTGCTCAACTCCATGCATTTTGTTCAACTCCATGCATTCTGTTCAGCTTCATGCATTTTGTTCAACTCCATGCATTCTGTTCAACTCCATGCATTCTCTTCAACTCCATGCATTCTCTTCAACTCCATGCATTTTGTTCAACTCCATGCATTTTGTTCAACTCCATGCATTCTCTTCAACTCCATGCATTCTGTTCTGTTCAACTCCATGCATTTTGCATTCTGTTCTGTTCAACTCCATGCATTTTGTTCAACTCCATGCATTCTGCTCAACTCCATGCATTCTGTTTTCAACTCCATGCATTCTGTTCAACTCCATGCATTCTGCTCAAATCCATGCATTTTGTTCAACTCCATGCATTCTGCTCAACTCCATGCATTCTGCTCAACTCCATGCATTCTGTTCAACTCCATGCATTCTGCTCAACTCCATGCAGTTTGCAATTTCTGTTTTGCTCGTTTTTGACTGTGAGGAACTCCAACTCTGTTAGTGAACGTTTTATACAAAGGTATTAATGCATACATTTTGTATATTATAAAACTTGTTTTGCTAAATTTGTCATTGCAACTCTGAATATTTCCAAAAATAGATGTGCTCACTTTCTTTTTTGCTAAACACATAAACTATGGGGGTTGTTGGTGCATGCGTACGTGCCACAATGCTATGTTTGACAGTCGATTTTAAGTGGTAGAGATACTTATAAGTCGAGCTCCCAGGGGATTCGAACCCGCAGCGGTGAGAGGCGAGAAGGTTTCAGACTCAACCTATTCAACCGTTCGGCCACGGAGATCGTTAAAGTGTGGAATACGAGTCGATGAATGCGTCGTATCTTTCGCTCTGTTAGTGGTGTTTTGTATCTGTGCATTCAAATTTATGAAGCGATCTGTTTCAAACTTGCTTTGTCGTCGGTGAAATATTCAAACATGTCAGGCCACTATGACAAAGGTTAAAGTAATCTACCTTGGGGGGTCAACCCTTGACATACAGCTGTATTTTTTTTTTTTAAAGGCCGTGGGGAGCTGTCTATTTTGGTTCATAAATGTCCTGTGAGGTCAATAACGTCGGTTTCCATGTTCGTGTGCGAATTGACTGAATGCAGAATCTCCACCAAAAACAAGCAGATAGGTGTACTCTCCGCTACTTGTCCATTCCTTAAATGTGTTCCTTGTTCAGCCTGGCATCACAGTTGGTGGTATTTCCTCCGGTCTTATTTTGATCTAGCTCATCCCAAAATGGTTATCATACTGCCACCTCCACCTCAAATCATTATTCCTTGCCATACCTTAGACGCCTTCCGTCGCCTTACACAGATTTTTTCTTTATCAGATATACGTACTGTAACTTAAGTTATACAGTTTCAATATATAAGAACAATTGAAGTGCATCAAATTCGCCTGAAATAAGTTCTCAGTTGACATCAGTTGAAACAATTCAGTTTATGTACCTTCAGTCACTCTTTAGTAAAACAAAGTTGAAATAATGTGTTGCATAATATATTCTGCCATTTATAGCAATGGTCACTGACATTCCTTTTGTATTTGCACATGTGTAATAATTGAAAATAACACATGTCAGAATAAATGGTGTACTCTAAACTACCAGTTATTGGAAGTTACAGAGTATGGCAGACAGTTGAAATGGACATGCTACAAAACAAATAGGGTATAATAATAATAATAATAATAATAATAATAATAATAATAATAATAATAATTTCTTTATATAACGAAGGTTAAAACACATTAAGTTATGCATGTAAAATACATACACTTATTTTCAATGTGGCCTTCGAACAATAATGCTATAAACGGTATAAATACGTATAAAACATTCATGCCCATGCGCACACACGCAAACATCCATATACACAACAATACTACACATCCGACAAACACTCATTGGTTAATACATTCATAATAATCTTAATTCATAATCAAGATATCCATAGAGAAAAATAACAACAACAAAAACAATTAACAACAACACAACAGCGACATAATTATATCGTTATATCAGCTAGTTTATATCCTGCTTTTGGAAAAGTAGTTGTTTTAAATTGTATTTATACGAATTAAGGCTACTGATGTTACGTATATGTAAAGGAATTGTATTCCATGCTATTGTACTGTAATAGCTGAACGAATCTTTAAAAGAGTTTGTCCGATGTTTCAGTGGAACAAGATCCTTTTGCTTAATGGAACGCAACATATAATTTTCATTGTGAGAGAAGCTAATTAGATCTGACAGGTATTTTGGTACTAGCTCATTTTTACATTTAAAAAATAAATATTCCTATATGATATAGATATCGGTTTTCGAATGATAGCCAACCCAATTCTTTAAACATTAACTTTGAATTAGTATTTAAGTCTTTATTCAGTATTATTCGTGCTGCCCTTTTTTGAATTTTTGTTATTTTTATGATTTCAGCTTTCGAATTAACTCCCTTTCCCAAATAGTGCAACAATAGTCAGACGATGACATAATGTAAGCATTATACAATATTTTCTTCATATCATATGTTAAATAGTAAATAATATGTTTTAATAATGCAATTTTTAGATATTTGATACTTCCACGATAGTGTATTATCAATATATATACCTAGTAGTTTATGTACAGATACTTTTTCTATTAAGACATCGCCAATATATAAAAACATTTCTTTGGCATTTTAACCTTATATTTTGTGGAGATAAGCATACATTTAGTTTTTGATGGGTGCAGTGCCATGTTATTAATGCTACACCAACTTTTGACAGCATTCAGATTTTCCTGTGGTTTTTTTTCCGATCACATCTATATTATGATCAGATTCATAGAGAGTAGAGTCATCTACATACAGATCAATATTTATTGCATTTGGTGATATTGATATGTCATTAATATACAGGAGAAATAGAAGAGTGCCTAGTATGGAACCCTGGGGAACACCTGATTTTATTATCATTTCCTCAGAAAACTGGCCATTAACCTTCATTCTTTGCTTGCGATTACTTAAATATGATGAGAACAATTTAATGGTTTTGTCTGAGAAATGGTACAATTTAAGTTTATACAATAGTATTTGATGACCCACAAGATCAAATGCCTTTTTATGTCGAGAAATATTTCTCCTATAGCCTATATTTTCCAGAATCTATGTCTCATCTCGTTGGTTGGTTTAAACACCTCTATGTCTCGTTGGTTGGTTGCCTTTTTTAAGTCGAGAAATATTGCTCCTATTTATATTTTCCAGAATATATGTCTCATCTCGTTGGTTGGTTTAAACACCTCGATGGGCTATGCCTATCTCTATGTTTAAATCAACCAACTGTTACACGATGAGACCAAACTCTATCTATTACATAAATGTAATATCAGTATGTTAAGTAATAGATAGAGTATGGTCTCATCGAGGTGGTTGATTTTAACACCGAGATGGGCTTAGCCCATCGATGCCCCTGTCCTGATTTCAACGAAACTTGGCTAGGGTGATCAGTAGCAAGCCTAGTTGTGCAATTTGTCGCCGTGTTCCGGTTGAATGCATTTTAGAGGTGTTTAAACCAACTAACGAAATGAAACCATACTCTATTTGTAGCATGTCCATTTCAGCTGTATACCATACTCTAACTTCCGATAACTTATAGTTAGATTAAACCACTTATTCTGACAGGTGTTATTTTCAATTAAACGAATAACACCTGTGCAATACAAAAGGAATTTCAGTGACCATGCTACACGTTGTGTATTAACTGGAAGCATGTACATATATGAACACGAATACCCCGCTGTAAGCTATTCGCTGAAATATGGCCATAACTCAGTCGAAAGTCAATATACCGGAAGTCAATATACCGGAAAAGCTCGACGATATACTCTCTACCAAGTATCACCAAACTATGTTGATAAATTCAGGAGAAGTCCGGACACAATAGTGGGACGTGCGTACGAAAGTGGGATGTACGTACGAAAGTGGGATGTACGTACGGACACCCCACCCCCCACCCCTTTTCACTCCACCCACACACACTCATACAAAACCCAATACCACGGTGACATAAAACTGAAAAATGACAATAGTTCGCGTCTCTGTGTGTTTTTATCCTTCGTAATGCTTATTGCTAATGCGTATTTCTAATGAACTATACATACTGATAAATTACATACAGGGCCTTGTTACCCTTCTATGCAGCGGCCTGTATATCCCCACTCATATTTCTTTTAAAATCATGCAATTTTCCCCATTTTTTAAACTTACCTCTGAAAATTTTCATTCCCCATTCATGGAATTTCCCCCCAATTTAGGCCAAAAGGCCCCTTCCCCACAAAACTAGTAAAAAGGCACTGATATAATACGACAAAAGTTTTACCCCGTGCAGCTTTAACGTCCAGAAGTTTCTGCTCTTTTTCCCGTACAGTATGGTGATCCACGTGCTTGTCACGCCTTTCCTTCTGCATCATAGCTGTAGACAAAAGAAAAGGGTTTAACATAACCTAAACAACGTGTTGATGGTATTAATTGGCCAAAATAAACAAAACAATTAAGTATTCCCCTTTGGTACATATATATGTGTTATCCATTTAGATAGGTGAGAGCTGAAAACAGAATGTGGTCGTCTTTTCGTCTATTAGCCGCCATACTTTTGTTTGTTTGTTTGTTTGTTTGTTTGTTTGTTTGTTTGTTTGTTTGTTTGTTTGTATTGTGTTTTACGTCATGTTCAACACAACTAAGATTAAATAGTTATGACGGTCGAATTTTCTGTGGTGGAGGCAGACAACTTACTTTTCCTAAGTAGAACCAGTACTGTACAACTCCCGCCATCCGTAAGAATCGACATTTCCTCACTTACAAGTCGATCTCCCAGAGGTAGTGGGATTCGAACCTGCAGCAGTGAGAGGCGAAAAGGTTTACAACGCAACGTCGTTAACCCCTCGGCCACGGAGCACTACATTATTCGTAGACTGCTATACAGCCGTCAATTTAAATTGTTTGAGTGAAACGGAACATGTGCAGTGAAAGCAGTCTACATTATTCGTATTCCGATTGTTCCGATTAAAGGGATACATGGTAAACTTTAGGTATTAAGGATCATGTCCCCTTTTGTGTAATCCCATTCAGATTGAATTTGAAAAAAAAGATAAACATTAGAACTCCAATAACCTTCAATAGTTGTGTATGACACTTTCCGTATAATAGATTTACTCAATTATCTAGACAGTGCAGTTATAATTATAAAATACATACTTGATAAATATGTGAATTAGTCAATACACATATTACCTTGAGTATGACATAAGCTGACTTTGGATCAATACACACTTTTATCAAGTTCGTATTTATATTAAGATATAGCACAATCTAGATAAAAGTGTAAACATATAAAACTGCAAGTTAGATGTAAAACTATTTAGGATTATTTGAGTTCTATTTTTTTCTTTTGTTAATAAACTTTCAATGGATGCCACAAATGGGACATGATTCTTAAATGAATGTTTAATAAAAATGTTTGTTTCTAGAGGGTGACCCAGTTAGTAAACACTAATTTCCATTGAGGCCTGTTATAAAATCATACACATATATACAACGCCTCTTGCTAATTTGATGGATCACTGTGGTCTAGTAGTAGTGTATTGGACCCGACTGAAAAGTCGTAGGTTCGATCCCCGCCATTACCATATGTATTGTGTTTCTGAGCAAGACGCTTTTTATATACATTTGCTGAGTACTGATTCTACCCAGGATGACATCGAGGGTGATTAAAAGAAGTTCAGAGAGCTAAACTAAAATCATACAAAGATCATACTAAAATGATCTGAACATATTCGTAGTGTGTAGAAAACTGACCTATTAACACTCGGGGAGTTTTTAAGATTAACGTGGCTGTATGACTCCTAATTGTACAGCGGGCGGAGAGAGTTGCATTGAAATATATTGAATCAATAAGTCGAGGATTTGTTTGTGCAGGCCTTCAGAAAATTGCTTGAATATCTCAAACATCGTTTTATCTGCCAATTATTCCAAATGGGCGAGTAAATGTGCGCCAAACTTGTGTTTAGTAATGTTTACCCTGGGTTCCTGGCTTTTCATTAGAATATTCTGTAAGTCAAATTTCGAGCTATTAGCCGGCGGTAAATGCCACGTACAAAATGACAAATGCATTACAGAAACAACGAATAGGAAGTCATTTAATTATGAAAAAAACAAATCATAACCAGACTGGGAAAACAACCTATTCTAAATGGGCCTAAGAAACCTATTGGTTTACACCGGCTTCGAATACAGTATAAACAGTATAAATAAGTTTACCGTCTCACCTATTTCCTTTTTCAGACGGTCAGTCTGTAGGAGTCGCTGCGCCGCTGCGACATTGTCCTGTAACATGTGCACTCCGAGACTATCCACAGTTTCGGTAAACTTCACAATTTCTCTTTGCATGCTTGTCATCGTTTGTTCCGCCAGTTCGATTTCTGAGCGCCCGCTTTGAAGATTTTCCAAAGAAGTCTTGTACGATTGATAAACTTCATGACATTTTTCTAGCAGATCGACAGCGAACTTACCAATCTGACGGACGTCAAACAAACCTGCTTGAGATGCGACGGAGACTCCTCTCATTGCTAATAGTTTCGAGTGCGTAAAAATGAGTTATTTCTAGTGATAAAAACAAACGGCACGCCTCCGAGTCCCGTCCATTAGAAACGTTGTCAAGTGACGTCATGATCATTGTTATGGATACGGGCATGACGTCTGGTACCATTACTGTGACTCATTAGACGTTACGCAAGGTGTTAGTACAAATTACAAAACGAACTGCGTTGCATGGTTTATGTTGTCCATTGAAAGAGAACGGATCTTTCGATTAAGTCATCAATGCAAATATAAATAAAAAATAATCAGAACTGTTCCATTAACATATGTTTAAATGGTTGTTTTATATGATATTAGTTATTTATCATATATTTTGTCACAGAAAACGTCAGAAAAACGTCATATCCAACGTTAGATAAGTTTGCAATTGTTTTTGTCCCAGTTATTCATATATTTCTAAATGGAAGCAGATGAAATTTCGCTAGAATAATGCCGCAGGGCCACTTGGTCAGCATGAAAATCGATGTCATATCGTGCATGAAAATCGATATCATATCGTCTTTGATGGCAGGCGGCACAGTTGCATAACATCGGCCATTTTTAATCGCCAGGAAATATGTCCATCGGGGAACATTTTGAACAATTTGGACAGCCGCATTGGAATTCAGAATTATTTTATAAAAATGATGATGAAAGGTACTTCTTTAAGATGATATTTAAAAAGTACATTCATGAGTGTTTTCAGTGATATATATTAATTTGAATTACTTCATATATTAATTTGAATTACTTCAGGTAAGCGTCTCCGTTGCCGAATGGTTAATGACGTTGCGTTGTAAGCCTTCGCCTCCCACCGCTGCGGGTTCGAATCCCACTGGGAGCTCGACTTGTAAGTGAGGAAGTGTCGATTCTTACGGATTATGGGAGGTGTACAGTACTGGTTCTACCCAGGAAAAGTGGGTGTTCTGCCTTCACCATAAAAAATCGACCGTTATATATAACCTTACATGTGTTGAAAATGACGTAAAACACATACAAACAATTGAATGTTGTTTAACGGCTCATCAACACAGTATAGGTTATTTAGAGCCGCCCCAGAGAGAGGGGAAGGATACATAGGAATCCGGGAACCTGCCCTACTCTTATTATCGAATATATTCCTATGGTTCTTTAACGTGCTCGGAGGATAGACCGATACACGGTACCGCCCGGTTTACGTCCCCATCCGAAGGTCGGGGCTAAGGGATTGAACCCAGGGCCTCCGGTTACAAATCCGCCGCGCTACCGACTGCGCCACGCCAGCCCTCATACAAACAAACAAACGAATTACTTCAGGTTTTCTAAATTTTATAAATATTTTTAAAACGGTAGTCATTTTTTTACTATTTTGTAAAATGTATTTTTGGCTAGGCGCATTGATTTAAAAATTAAAATAAGTATTTTTACATATGTCAGTTGTTAAATGACTAAGAAGTACATGAAAAATTGATTATAATCCGAAAATTATTAAAAAATAAATAAAAAAAATATAAAAAAAGTACACGAATTACATTTTTATTTAAACAACAGAAACGGTAGTCAAATTGTCCCACCGTCATCATTCGACGTCTCGTCGTTATAACCACGTATCAAGAGATTATACAGAGAGTGTGTTGTGATGTTCACATTAGAAATAAAAAATGTCTGTTTTCGAAAGATAACTAAGGTTAGTTATTTATATAGTGCTAAATTTTTATAGGAAATAATAAACATATAGTCTAAGATTATAGTCTATATCTATACTGACCTTATGCCCTCTCCAAAAGAAATCCTTACATATGTAGTATGTAAAATACAAGCTATTTCTTACTTAACATTTAAAAACCTATGTCTGCAACATATGTTTTTAAAAGATACACTTAAAACGTTTTTTTCCTTTAAAAAAACAACAACACAAAACGTTCACGACGTCGCGAACGCTAATTTGTACCAACACCGTGCGCAACGTTACTGTTAGGAAGCGTAACTCAATGAAAGTAGTCCTGATAAAATCAGACAGATTGTCTCCCATATTTCGAAATATATTTATATCTAGAAACAATTATTTTTAATGCTCTCCGTAATTTTCGCGGCATATAGCTGCCGCTTTGTGACAACGCAGTATGCCATATTGCTGCAGTATGCCATTTACATGGCTCACTGCAGAAGCTGATGGCATACTGCGTAGTAAGACTGCTGCAGTACTACATATGATTGTTAAGATGGCTTAGTGCAGCAGTTCCTTGATACGTATCGACATGTCATCGCTCATTTTGATGTAGTGGGGGCTATATAGTACTCAATTTGTCCGTCGCGTCCCCTTTTATTATTTAACAGATAATAGTTACATGGTTGCATATTTGCTTTGTTTGGTATGACGTGACAATCTATAAGGTTACATTCCACTAATTATACGGACTTCATAAAGTTACACTCCACTAATTGTTACATCCGGTTTCATTAAGTTTTTAATGATTTGTCCTGTTATTTAACAGATTATGGTTTCATATTTTCTTTTTCTGTTTTTATGACGTGAAAATGCATAATGAAAACCTCATAAAGTTACACACTACAAATTGTAAGACCTCATAAGGTTACACTCCATTAATTTACGTCGCGTCGTGTCCCGTCGCGTCCCATTACATTGTTTAACAGATACTGGCTGCAGGGTTGCATATTTGCTTTTCCTTTTTGGTATAATGTGAACATACGTTATGAAAACCACATAATGTTACATTCCACTATTTATTATAGGTTTACCACCACTAATTACATGTAAACCTCCTAGGTGTAAAACCTCCGAGGTGTAGTCGAATGTAGTTCCTATAATAAAAAGTAATTCCTCCTTTTTTGATGGAAATGGGCATTATAAGTAGGGGAAAACAGTCCATTTCGAATGTAGTTCCTATAATAAAAAGTAATTCCTCCTTTTTTGATGGAAATGGGCATTATAAGTAGGGGAAAACAGTCCATTTCAATTCGATTTTGTGGCTGTATGTATCAGAAGCGTATTAATAGGTTTTACTGGATCACTGATGAACATTTTCGAAATTTCGACTCTATGCTTACACTTTGTGAACAATGAAAATAGTCAATCAATGAAAACAGCTGTACCTTTGACCTGTTTAGCAAACAAGCAAGAACTTTCTTACATGTTATGTGATCTCACCTTTTCTGGTGATTTTCGAAGTGGAAAATTAGTTTTCTATATGAACATTACACTGCTGCATTATCCATACTTGAGTTGAATTTGCAGCAAATCATTGATATGTGACACTTTAACATTGGTGTCTATGGGGAAAATAATTAGTGATTTCATACCTCGATAGCAAGAGAAGATTGACCCCACATTCATCTGTATCATCTAGCTGCTCTATCTTAATTAACATGTTGATCAGCTTCAGTGCATTATTTCCCCACACATAGAGTTTACACATTTTCCTCCACAAAGTGCTGTTTCTCCTCCAGGCTGCTTACGAACTGACATGATTTAAACACAAGATTTCATAATGAGTTTACGGGCTGCGCAATATTACTAATTACATTTTTAGCGAACCTGAAGGCAGTTCAAAAAAGAATTTAATGATTTCTGATTCTATCATTTGTGTTTCGTCTGAAGTAGTTATTGTTTTAGCACTATAAATGATCATGTTTCTGATTGTTGCTGTTTTCAAGGTTGTTTTAATTTGTTTTTCCTTTTTAAATATATGATTCAGCATTGTAAAGGTCCCTTTCATCATCAACTTATTTCCAGTTTTATGTTTTCACCTTTTAATTCAATGTTTGTTGTTTAGAAAATAACACAGATACGTTATTGGTGCCAGTCTGTTCATGGGAGATAACTACGGCTAACTACGAACAGCTCATGGTACATGGCTTATTTCTCATGTGGTGTCCACTAAATGTACGAGTACCTACACAGGTACGGACTGCCAATTGGGTGTGCATCAGGAGACTGGTCAGACTGGTCATGTGACGTGGCTTCGACAGACTACATGTACCTACGGACTGCGCATACGGTTCATGGGGAATGACTATGGCTGCCTACGGACTGCCCATGTAGCGGGACTAGGGCTATCTACGGATTGTTCATGGGCGTGACTAGGACTACCTACGACTGCTCATGGGGCGTGACTAAGGCTACCAACGACTGCTCATGGGGCGTGACTAGGGCTTTATACGGACTCTTCAATGAGCGTGACTAGGGCTACCTACGGACTGCCGATGGGGCGTGACTATGGCTATCTACGGATTGTTCATGGGCGTGACTAAGGCTACCTATGACTGCTCATGGGGCGTGACTTAGGCTAAAAACGACTGTTCATGGGGCGTGACTAGCGGTTTATACGGACTATTCAATGAGCGTGACTAGGGCTACCTAAGGACTGCTTATGGGGCGTGACTATGACTACCTTAGGCCTGCTCATGGGGCGTGACTAGGGCTATATAGGGACTTCTGATGGTGCGTGTGAATAGGGCTACCTACGGACTGCTCATGGGACGTGACTGTGGCTACCTATGGACTGCTCATGAAGCGTGACTAGGGCTTCCTACAAACTGCTCAAGGCGAGTACATAGGGCTACATACGGACTGCTCATAGGACGTGACTAGTGCTACATACGGACTTCTCACTGGGCGTGACTAGTGCTACATACGGACTTCTCATGGGGTATGACTAGGGCTACCTAATGCTGCTCAGGGGGCGTGACTAGGACTTCCTACATGTTCATGGGGCGTAACTAGTGCTACCTACGGAATGCTCACGGGGCGTGACTAACGCCTTTTACGGACTCTTCATGGATCGGGACTATGGCTTCCTTTGTACTGCTCACGAGGCGTACCTAGGGCTACCTACGCACTGTTCAAGTGGCGTGACTAAGACTACGGACTGCTCATGAGGCGTGACTAGGGCTTCCTACAAACTGCTCAAGGCGAGTACATAGGGCTACTTACGGACTTCTCACTGGGCGTGACTAGTGCTACATACGGACTTCTCATGGGGTATGACTAGGGCTACCTAATGCTGCTCAGGGGGCGTGACTAGGACTTCCTACCTGTTCATGGGGCGTAACTAGTGCTACCTACGGAATGCTCACGGGGCGTGACTAACGCCTTTTACGGACTCTTCATGGATCGGGACTATGGCTTCCTTTGTACTGCTCATGAGGCGTACCTAGGGCCACCTACGCACTGTTCAAGTGGCGTGACTAAGACTACGGACTGCTCATGTGGCGTGACAAGGGCTACCTACGCACAGCTCATGTGGCGTGACTAGGGCTACCTACGCACTGTTCAAGTGGCGTGACTAAGACTACTGACTGCTCATGGGGCGTGACAAGGGCTACCTACGCACAGCTCATGTGGCGTGACTAGGGCTACCTACGTACTGCTCATGGGGCGTGACTAGGACTACAGACGGACTGATGATGGTGCGTGACTAGGACATCCTACGAATGCTTATGAGACGTGACTAGGGCTTCCTACGAACTGCTAATGGGGCGTGACTAGGACTGCATACGGTCTGCTGATGGTGCGTGACTATGGCTTCCTACGGACTGCTCATGATGCGTGAATATTCCTACGAACTGCTCATGGCGAATGCATATGGCTACATACGGACTGCTCATAGGACGTGACTGTGGCTACCTACGGACTTCTCATTGGGCGTGACTAGTGCTATATACAGACTACTCATGGGGTATGACTAGGGCTACCTAAGGCTGCTCAGGGGGCGTGACTAGGACTTCCTACCTACGGACTCTTCATGGATCGTGACTATGGCTTCCTTTGGCTTCCTTTGGCTTCCTTTGGACTGATCAAGATGTGTACCTATGGCTACCTACGCACTGCTCAAGTGGCGTGACTAAGACTACGGACTGCTCATGTGGCGTGACAAGGGCTACCTACGAACTGCTTATGGGGCGTGACTAGGACTGCATACGGACTGCTGATGGTGCGTGACTATGGCTTCCTACGGACTGCTCATGAGACGTGACTAGGGTTTCCTACGAACTGCTCATGGGACGTGACTAGTGCTACCTACGGAATGCTCATAGGACGTGACTAGTGCTACCTACGGAATGCTCATAGGACGTGACTAGGGCTTCAAACGGACTGCTCCTGGGGCTTGATATGACATCGACTACATACGGACTGGTTCGCGACTTTTGCTCATGTGGCGTGACTATGACAACCTTCGGAATGATCATGGAGTGTGAAGTGACAGGGTGGTGAAAAATTTGCTGCTAGTGTTGCTGCTGCTGCTGCTGTTGTTGCTTCTGCTGCTGCCTGCTGCTACTGTTGTTGTTATTACTTTTTTTACTGCATTTGTTTTTATTTAACACATGTTTGAACGTCATCTGCGTTTTTAACAAGTGTACTGAACCAAAACTATTCCTCCTACAATGACTATTGACATATAACTAATTTCATGCGTAACATGTGGTAGAATAAAGATAACGCAGCACTTTATATAGATTTTATTAAAAAAACAAAATTGTTTTGGGACTTTTTTTTTCGTAACACTGAGCAGCTATTTAGTGCGGCTGTAACTTATATATTATAAACGCCATGTGATAAGGCCTGATCTAGATTTAAAGATCCTGCTTTTTTAAAACCCACTTTTAATAGGTTTATTTATGCACCTACTGGGAAAACACCCCGGTGGTAAATTACTTTTTGAGAGGTCGATTTACATAAAAATATTAATAAATGATCTAGGTACGAGAGATAGTCTGCGCGCGTGATCTAACTTCTGCATAATTGTGTTATAATATTTTATTCAGATTTTAATAGTCAATGCATTTTAAACATACAGTGAAAATAAACTGACAACGCGACTCAGCAGAGCCGAGTCTGCTACGTTTCTCCCTTATTTGTGTTTGTTGCATACAAGGGATCCACGTCATAGTAGTATTCCTAGTAGTGGCATTACTTACTGGTCCTTTGGGATATGTGTCTTTAAAGTAGAATATCACTTAAGCCGGTGCTGGGGACGTTAGAGGTGTTCCATCTTATATTATCTCCCATGAACAGATTCTAAAACAACGAGTCTGGGGGGTTTTCTCTCTTGGTCAGATACTACTTTTTCATTTCCGATAGGCCTCCATTGTTGCGTTTTGGCATACAACCCCTATTCCTATATCTGAACGGATAAAAAAAACTAACTTATTTTTTAAGAACTATCTTAGAGACACTCAAAATTGACCAGCAAATTGGCAGCCTCTAATACTTCACTGAAGATGGGCACCCCCGGAATGACAGTAGAGAAATGTTACTTTTTTTCAAATATACCCTCAATACAATTGTATTCATAAAAATGCAAATTTAAGTCAAAATATCCTAAATGAACGTGTTTTATTTTTGAAATATAATTGTTTGATGTTTTATGGAAATATGTTATGATTTGGATAACTTAATCCAATCAGAATCAACCTTACAATCTGACTATATGTCCTAATAGACCCCTATACATTTTTTCAACCAATCAGAAGCCCCTAATCAATAGTGGTATCTGACCTCTAGTTTGTGTTCGTTGCTTCCAAGTGATCACCTTTCAGTACGTATTATTAAATATATTTATATAACATTTCAAACAATGACGCATTTTCCACTTTGGCATCACAAATAATGTTCGCGATGTTTCATAATTTCCACTTACCATGCTGTGACCCTGCTTGTCTCATTTGACCGAAATTTAAAGTAAGAAAACTGTGACTTTTTTATGATTTTTTTTCTTTGTGAGTGTGTGTGTCGTTCCCAAAATAGATACTGCCACCTGTGGTCACCTGTGGTCACCTGTGGTCCGACTCACCAACACATTACCTTCGATTATTCATAGCCGCCTTTGATGGAAAGGATGCATTATATAATCCTAGGGTTCATGTATGTATAAACTTCAATAACGAACCGCTACGGACGAGGCTAAGGAAAACTTTAATTGTATCATGCCTTTGAAGACTCCGAAGAAACCCAGTGGTGTTGAGGCTCGAACCTGTGATCTATGGATACAGAGCCTCCACCCACAGATATAGTAGTGCATTGTTATTACGTCTGTGCTCTACTGGCATGCCGACTCCCTCTCGATTGTCAACCGAATACGAAGAATACAAACCTAGGCTTTTTGAGAAAACTATACGATATGTAACTGGATTTTTTGTTTATTATATATACTAAAAGTTATTTACATATTCATGAATGAGTCATGCTACAAACCCACTAGTGGCTGACTGAAGATGCTTTCAACTAATATCTGGGTGACAAACAAACAAGTGACTTTTGATCGGGTTTACGGCAAAAGAAAGTGTCAACAAATCGCTCGATTCAAGTACGGTTTTGCTTCATAACGTTTTAAACGAAATTGTTTTGCTAAAGCGCACAAACCCCTAAAACGTAAACACTTTCCTCCGCCGCAAAATGTTATTCGGTTCATCCAGTATTTTCTGAGATTACCCTTTCTTGGTCTTGGAAATTAATGTTGTTCATTTTGAGAGGACTAATCTTAGAAAGTACTGGAGGACCCGTATTACCTTTACGGCGGAGAAAGGAGTTAACTTTAAAGGACTATATCAATCTCTATCCGGAGTTGTCGTTCCTTGCATACACATACACATATGTCAACGTCTCATCAACGATGAAAAAAGATTGAAATGCAAAATTGCTTGATTGCACTAATATTTTTCTGAATTAACTTTATATGAAATGCTTAAATTACAAAAGAAAACCATTTTTCGGCTTGCACCGGGTTTTGATTTGTTTACTTCCTGAAATAGTTTGGCCTTTATCCAACTGAATACAATGCCGTTTACCCACTGCCTATTATGTTAAAACATCCTGAGTAAAACAAAAAGAACTTACATTTAAAGGGACACACGGCAATCTTGATTTTTTAAAAACTCACGGCGTCCCGTTAATTTTTCTCTTCACTTGCATTTGTTCAATCATTAATAGTAATTGTTGGAATAGTTCAAAGCAAATTATTTTTACATATTACTGTTTTTTTTATAATAGTGCATCAATAATATGTTTAAAAATTTGGTGAAATGTTGAAGAAAATTGAAATCTCAATTTTTTATTTAATCATATGCAAGCAGTTTTAAAGTTAAAATGACGCAGGATAACTAAATTGGGGAGCACATTTTAATGTTTGAATAAAACTCAAGATTGCCATGTGTCCCTTTAATAAGCTATACAGCCTACGAGGGCAAAATACAATGTGATACAAAAAGGCAATTCAATCATACACAAAAGCATAGACTAACGTTAGGAAAAAAAAAGATAACCGTATTTTCTATCATGGACATAAATACCCTGTACGTATGTAGGTCTGTGTTAGTGAATGACAACCACACATCTTATGTTGGAGCCTCACAGGTGCCGCTGGATTAACACGGTGTGTTCTTATGTCAAACACATCCCCTATCCTCGTCCATCGGATAGGGACGTAAACCGGACGGTTTCGTATATAGAGGATATTTGTTGGTTTGGAGTGAATATAGGATTTATTTTCATCGAGAAGTGAGAAAACGTATATGTTCACGAGTGCTTTATAAATCCTATATTCTCGACAAACCAACAAATATTCTATTTAAGTCTAACATTTTATCCCAAAATTTGGCTGAAATCTATGCTCTGGCTTATCAGCCACAAATCATCACCCCTGCTGCTCTGACCACCACTTGAGGAAACTGATATCCTTAATCCAAATGCTATGTACAGTATTTACAAAGGGTAATAGGTTACAGAGGTTCATTTGTACACTGATTGTGTAATTTTAACATATTCGCTTGGTTAAAAGGGAAAGACAAATATGTGAAAAACATGGCAAGGCATTCTGTGTTTAGTATTCTACTTTTCTCTGTTTTGCTTATGCTAAAAATTATGATGTGTGTTTAAAAGTTGACTGTTCTACATTTCTGTTTTGTTTATGCTGACAATTATGATGTGTGTTTAAAGTAAAAAAACATATGCATTATTTTTTAAAAGAAGCAGGTGAAGATTCGATTCCTGGTCCGTTACAGACATTTCTGTCACTGTTACAAAATCAAAGCTTAAAAGCAAGGAAGTTATAAATGATGTCATCACCACAAACACTTTCTTATTTGCGTTTTACTATAGGGTTAAAGAACACTGGGAAAATATAGCCTTTCAAAACATAATTTTATGAAAACAAACAGTTCTGAACCAGCCACAGAAACTTGAAAATAAGGTAAAAACGAAATATGATTTCTTTAAGTTTTCGAAAGAGCAAACAATGTTACAAAAACACTTTTCAAACTTTCTTCAATGGAGATTTTCAATAAAGAACCAGTAGAAATGGACGAGGATATCATCTTGACTTTAAAGACATTTCCTACAGTGGTAATGTACACCTTTTTCGCGTATACCTGAGCGATTATGTAAACAAATAACATACTTTTTCAAACGTTTATAAATTTTGCACTAGTATTTCATTATAATGAACCTAATTAAATAATTGGATAATGAAATTATTTGTTGATGCACTAAAATCAAGTATAGTTTCAGTATTTTGAAACAGACCATGGAGAGATTTATTGGTTTAGCCGCTATAGCTTTTTCACTCTTAAGGCCTAAATGTCTGTCTAAAATGTAAAAATTATCTAAAAAACATTAAATACTACTAACTTGATGGCTGTATACTATTTTTACACATATGGAATCCATTTAAATAAAAAGACGGTATATAGAACTTAACAGTTAAAGAAAAAGGTATGAGTTACCAACTCATATTTCATTTCAAGCACAGGTGTTTTAATAACCTGTAATACAACCTATACTTTAATCGGCACCTAGTCATTATTATATGACCTGAACACCGGGGTTGAGTTTTGATAATTGGTTTTAAAGTGTAGTTTTGGCGTTATTTGGGATGTTAGTTTCTTTAAGTTTAGCGATATCACCAAGTAAGTCATTATATCACCCATCAGAGTCGTTCTTTCAAAATGAATGGGTGATTAGGATATATACTAATCGGTGAAATCACTGATATCACTCATACGGATAGGTGGTAACACTAACCCATTGGTTTGAAATGCTTTTTAAAACAGGTTTATAATATATATAAATTATTCGATTATTATTGAAAAATTATTGAAATATCTACTAAAAATAATATTATTCTATCCAATCAATTATTTTTGCCCCGTGTGGTTCTTGGGCCCCGTTTGGTTCCGCGGCAAATAATAGGCCACTGCAGATCCCGTTGGAGGGGTGGGCATAGGGGTAGAACCCACCCCCATCCCCCAAATTCATGTTCATTTTATCATTTAAAGGTTCATGCTCATTAAAGGTCTTCATCATGACCCATGCATTGTTTTAGGTGCCATCACTAGAGCAGTGGCAGAAAAACAAACGTGGCTCCAGCGTAAATGGAGTGTCTACAATAGAATTTGCAGCAACTCTGCAGTTCTGCAGGTAAAAAGGTTATAGGCCCATTCTCCATATTTTATCTTGATGTACACGGAGGATGAGCCTGGCATGTTCATTCCTGTTGGCGCTATATAACTTTCATGTGTTGGTACGCCTTCAAATACCAATTCGATAAAAACAAAAAAAATTGCATGGTCCTTGACATTCCATTTGTTATGCGTACAGTTGCGAATGATATATAATAATTGGAATTGTAGAATGGTCTCTGACATTCCCTTTGTTATGCGTACAGTTGCGAATGATATATAATAATTGGAATTGTAGCATGGTCTCTGACATTCCTTTTGTTATGCGTACAGTTGCGAATCATATATAATAATTGGAATTGTAGCATAGTCTCTGACATTCCCTTTGTTATGCGTACAGTTGCGAATCATATATAAAAATTGGAATTGTAGAATGGTCTCGGACATTCCCTTTGTTATGCGTACAGTGGCGAATCATATATAATAACTGGAATTGTAGAATGGTCTCTGACATTCCCTTTGTTATGCGTACAATTGCGAATCATACATAATAACTGAAAGTGTAGCATGATCTCTGACATTCCCTTTGTTATGCGTACAGTTGCGAATCATATATTATAATAATTGGAATTGTAGCATGGCATCTGACATTCCCTAATTTGTTACACGTACAGTTTCGAATTATATATAATAACTGGAATTGTAGCATGGTCTCTGACATTCCCTTTGTTACACATACAGTTGCGAATCATATACAATAACTGTAACTGTAGCATGGTCTCTGACATTCCCTTTGTATTTCCACAGTTGAAAATCATTTAACTGAAAATAGCACCTGTCTGAATGACTGTTGCACCCTATTTACCAGTTATTGGAAGTTAGAGTATGTTAAATAGTGAAGTAAGAAGTACGGCCATCTCGATTTTTAAATCAACCTTAACTCAATGAGTGCATACTCTATTACTGCTGATGCATCAAATATTCTATATAGTAATATTACAGAACAAACTAGCCTACCTATATTTCTATTAGTTTTTGTCCCTCTCATTTCAAATGAAAGGGGTATATGTCTGTATATGATACACTATGTTTTACAACATTATGGCTCTCAATTTTGAGAATTGCACAGTTCACTTGCATAATAATCACCAGGTATATGCACAGTTCCTATGCTGTGTACATGTATATTTGTATTTCTTTTAAACTTCAATTAAACAATATAAAGATACATTAGTAATAGTTTAGATAACATTGCACATGCATGTTAACTTTCCTAGAATAAAAGTGAACAAACCGTAATAAAACTGTAAAGCAAAACTTTGTTAATAACTGACCCATGTGTGTAATCTCTGTGCAATCTTATGCTTGTCAGAGCTAGCCCCTCATTTATAATGACCCCTAGCTGTGAAAGTTGTTATTATAATTTAACGCCTTATTTACAGTAGTGTGTAAATCAGATTCTTGAAAACTGGAGAAAACTCAAAAATCTGGCATAAAATGCTGGACTGTTTATCATGCAACACTACCAAACGGAAAAAACGTTTTGTTCCGACATATGGCCCCTGCGCTGCAAACATCATCTGGATAGCTGTGTGGATGGTACCCCCTCTTCAGTTAGTTGACTACGGTCGAATGTAGGCCTCGGCGTCGATCCCTAACTATTACTGACTAGTTACTGCTACGTTGATACATCTACTCTGTGTTGGTGGATCTCGGCTCCGGCCCGCGGACTTCTGTCTTCCAGCTTCCAAGCGAGTTCACTGCTATCTGATCAGATGATGGCTGCCTTGACGGGGGCGCAGGGGACTTCTTCACTATCAGTCAAGTGACACTCAGGCTCCTGAACCGAGACAAACCAGTTCAGAAGTACCAGTGTGTTAGTCACTATACGCGAATATAGTGATTTACCCCACCAGTAATGTTGTATAGGGCTGGCAAGGCGTACCCCCATACAAACACCATGAGTGTCACCAGTGCCCTCTCCGCGACGTGCACGCTGTGAATTGCAGGAGAAGAAACAGTTCCCCATTAACGTATTCGCGGATAAATATAGTAACGCCAGCGCGTGAGGAGATTTACATAGTATTAGTGCGCATAGAATATAGTTCTAAACTTTGACACGAATTATGACTGTTATAAGCAAATGTAGAAAAAAGTAGTTCCATTTTTTCCGGCAGTGAGAATATAAATTCTTATATTCTCACCACAATTATATTCTCACTGTGTGTGTCTTATATTCTCACTGTGAAAATATAAACAATGAGAATATAAGGTTTAATCCACTATTTCACTGGGAAGTATAAAATAAATCAGTCTATCATCCGAGCACGTTAAAAAACATATGCACATAGTCGATAGTAAGAGAAGAGAAGGTTTCCGAATTACTATGTAACCTACCCCTGTCTCTCTGCGGCGGCTCGAAATAACATTTGTGTTAATGCTAAATTCAAAAACTGGGACAGTTTTATTAGAATGACAATATGGTAAGAGTTAGGTCTGGTGCGCCAGACGGCCTTTTTAACGGTCTAGTTATGGCTTGAAATAACATTTTTGTTAAAGCCAAAAACCCAAATTCAAAAACTGTCCCGTTTTATTGAGATGACAATATGATAAAAGTGAGGTCTGGTGCACCCAAGAACTCTAACTGACACTGACCGTTCCGAGACGGCACCCATACTGCCAACGCGTTAATGTTTGTGTTGTTGCATACGTCGCTTTTGCGTTGACTTGCAATTGTTTTATTTATATTTTAATGCTTATGGTTGACTTTGTTCTCTGAAGGCTCCATTTCCTGTTCGACTTGTATACCTAATTTTAACAACCTCCGCGCAGTGATATTGTAGCCAATCATCGCCAATAATCCCTGCCACCACACAAATCAGGTGACGATAGCCGAGGCCATGTGATTACAAAAATGGCGATACACTAGGTAATGCTTGGTACAGCAAACTCTTGCCGTAACCAACCGGCAATTGACAATAACATCGATCATCATTACTGTAACAGAAAGGGGAGATAACCACTGCGGGGAGTTTGACTTTTATAGTGTTCCTGATAAAGGCCTCTTCAGGCTGAAGATTTGAATGAGCAAATTATGTTAATACTTAATTTATTAACACAAACCAGCGAGTGGTCGAGTTTTCCAGACCAAAAATAGTTGAACCGAAAGTAACATTCGGTAACATGCTGCTTAATTTAACGCATATGCATATTTCAGATGAAAGATCTAGGTGAGTATCTATTTGTGATAACGCCCCCAGTCTCAATACAAAATTGCCTATGGATTAGAAGTTTGAACTTTACGTAAAGTAGTGTTGCGAGCTCAACCTTACCAAAACATTCGAGCAAGAATCTTTTGCATTTTTTCATCCGATCGTTTTCAAACTTTACCAGATTGTTGATCTCAAAGAAAGCTCGGACGAGTTCGAAAATCAACCAGATCGGACCATTTACACCGGAGTTATGCCCTTGATTTTCTGAAATATGCTATAATTTGGCCTCGTTAATACGATAGGGCCTTTTCATCCGATTTGTTTCAAAACTTACCAGATTGTTGATATCAATGAAAGCTCATACAAGTTCGAAAACCAGTCAGATCGGACACCAAAGTTATGGCCCTTGATTTTTTTAAATATGCGATATGCTATATTGCGAACTTGGGTCTAGCTCATCGTTTCCGCTTAATAACTTACATTAGGAATGAGGTATTGCGATGAAACTTGCTTGCAGGGTAGCTTGTAGCTTATATGGAAAGGAAGGTTGGTATTGCATTTGAGGCCACTGGGTCAAGGTCGCGGTTACTAAAAATGGTTTCCGCTCAATAACTTTTGTTATGAGTGTGGTAATGCAATGGAACTTGGAGGGTATGTAGCTTTTATGGAAAGGATGGTTGGGATTGCGTTTGGGGCCACTTTTATTAGGATCGAGGTACTGCGGCGAAACTTGCTGGATTGGTAGCTTATATGGAAAGAACGGTTGGGATTGCATTTGGTGCCACTGGGTTCAAGGCTAAGGTCGCTGTTACTAAAAATAGAAAAATATTTTCTACTTAGTAACGTTTGTTATAAGTAAGGTATCGCAATTTTTGCTGGACCCGTTTACGGGTCTCGACTTAGCGATCAAAATGTCGTCCAGGTGTATGTGTGTCAGTTCGTCCGTCTGTTAGTCTGTTCATCCGTCACCAAACTCCACCAAAATGTTCATTATATGGATCCAACATCACGTGCACAATTTTGGGTTGCTTTGACCTACTTTGGACGAAATATAGGTCACGTCCGGTCTTCACTACGACATGCGTATCTTACTTCTTTCTGGCAGGATGTTCATCAACCTTCATCAGAATGTTCCGTTTATGCATCTAACTTCATGTGCAAATTTCGGGTCGTTGTGACCCATTTTCGACGAAATATATGTCACGTCCGGTCTCCGCTACGACATGCATCCTCCACTGTTAATGACATTAATTTAGTATATTTTGGAATTGACAGTGGTGTTGGTCAAATCAAAAATCTGGACCTTTATAATGTAGGCCGTGGCCTTCTAGTTTAAAGAAGTACCGATGGGAATTGTACGACGACAACCCTAGATATAAGACCCATTTTAGCAAGTAGAGCGTGCACAGCCCCTTTTGGGCCTCTTGTTTTTTTTTTGTACATAACGCTTAATGCATACGAACTCGCATATACTTTGGTTACTGCCGGGTACATAGTACATATTATAAAACATATACTGATCAAAATCAATTTAGCACGACCTTTTAGAGACATAGATCAAACATAATTATGAGCATTGATATAATTGTTTGAAGCATTTACAAATGCTAGAAATAAGGATGTGATTTTCAAAAAAATAAAAATAATAATAATGATAAATAAATAAATAACGTAATTTTATTTATTACAGACGTATTACTTTGAACAAATTTATGTTTTTGGCATTGACTAGAATTGCCCATTATGTCGTTGTTTATAAAACGCTAAATGTGTTCACAAAACATTGTTATTCTCAAACAAAAGCGTTTCAAATTGTGTTATCTTAAAATTACATTCCACAGGCATTCATTTGATAATGGAAAGAGGGATAGAGAGAAGAACAGATAGTGCCATAGTATATGTAAATATAATAAGCAAGGCCAGAATCTCATTAAACATTCATCTTAGTTTGCGGATTTATTTTTTAAAAAATTACCTTTGACTGTTCCGTGCGTATATTTCACTCAACCGTTGGGTCATATATACATTATTCTTCGCTTCTGCAACATGGATTAACCTTAAAATGACCTATCGACTTGGAAATTCGTCACCCTTTTCATTGAAATGAGAACGATATTTGATAACCTATAAAAGTATGTTTCCAACATATTTGCTATTTTTTTTATATATCACATACTGTTTTAACAAATGACTTTGTAGCATTATTAATTGTCATATCTATGTCACTTTAACATTGACCCGAACATACACGGCTTCGCATCTCGTCTATGGAATTGACACGCAGGTGCTTAATTATTAAGTTCAGTATATAACAATGCCTAATAACGAGGCATAGCCGACCATGACTGTACTGATCGTTAATGCTCGCATTGCATAAATTATAATTATTGTTATACGATATAAAACCAGCTTGTATTACATATATAATAAGTACATATCATTAGTTTGCGTCGAGGGCGTTTTCAGTAACGTTAAATTAAAAATAAATTGCACGGTGCACAATCGAGTAACGCCTATTCATCTTAAAGGTACACACGGCAATCTTGATATCGTTTTAAATTATCGTCGTAATGCTTAAGTTTCTCTTCACAACGTGCATATTTGTAAATCATTGATACTAGTTTAATTAGTTGAAAACAAATCGTGTTCATATTTTACCAATTATTGAGTGTAACACATAAATTATTTATTAAAAACTTATGTTAAGACAAAACAATGAAAATACTCTTAATTTCAATTTGTCCGAGGCTTCTTTTAGTATTTATCTTTTTAATTCAAAATTGATGTAAAAATGGGATTGACTGGATATAAATCAATGTACCGTAATATTAAAGGGACACTTGGCAATCTTGATTTTTCAAACACTCGCGGTGTCCCGTTAGTTTTTCTACATAACATGCATTCGTTCAATCATTAATAATAATTATAAGAACAATGTAAAACAAATTGTTTATCACTGATATTTGATAATATTGCACCAATAATATATTTCAGCATTTGGTAAAATAGCTTAGAAAAGTGAAAACTTAAACTTTTATTTAATGATATGCAAACAGGTTTAAAGTCAAAATGTTCCTTCATAAATAAATAAAGAAGCCAATATTGATGCTTGATAAAAAAGGGACGCCTAACACTACTGAAGTAGTTATCTGCCATTAAAAGGACACACGGCAATCTTGACCAATCGGTGTAATCTGTCAAAACAATCATAAAATAGACAGAACGTCGTTGATAGCGATACATTATGCTTAAACTGTGGTTTATATGATGTATGTCCCATGTTAGAAAAGAACACATGTCGACCAGGCAGTTAATGAATGAATGAATGAATTAATTAATGGTGTTTTACGGCACGTCGACACATAAATAGGTCATATTGTGCGCAAAAACTGATGAAAGATGAAGAAATGAATGATTAATTAAAGATGAATGTAAATATATAAAGATAAAACTATTTACAAGTAAGGGATGATATTTTAGTAATATAAACTATATATGTAAATCAACAAATGCCCGGAAACGGATATATATAGAACTGAAGTAAATACATATAAGAACATATTATAATGATTTATATAGTCTGACTTCCTTCAGGAAATCTAAAACAAGACTAAAATCTAAAAAGCTTGACACAAATAAACTGTATTGTAGCATGCATCACGCCTATAAACTCGTGACACGTCATAATCATAATGACGTGACGGTGGAATAACGAATCTCGATTTTTTTGTTTTTCGATATTCAAAACCCATTTCATCTTGTTGGAATGTGTAGACTTTGATGCTATGCGTCAAAGGTACTACACTGTTAATACTATGACCGAGTTATTTGATACTATAGATTTTAGTCTTATTTGAGATATCCTGGAGGAAGTCAGACTATATAAAACATTATGATATGTTCTTGTATATATTTACTTCTTTATATACCCTTTTTCGGGCATTTGTTGATTTACATGTGTAGTTTATATTACTACCATATCATCCCTTGTTTGTAAATAGTTTTATCTTTATATATTTACTTTAATTAATCCTTCATTTCTTCATCTTTCGTCAGTTTTTGCGCACAATATGACCTATTTATGTGTCGACGTGCCGTAAAACATCATTCATTCATTCAAAACCCATTTGTTGATTAACGAATCTGAGTTTTTTGTTTTTCGATGTCAAAACCCTTTTGTTGAATTGTAACGAATCTCGATTCTTTTTTTTTCTATATTCAAAACCTTGATTAATGAATCTCGAGTTTTCTTGTTTTTCGATATTCAAAACTTAATTGTTGAATAACGAATCTCGATTTTTTGTTTTTCGATATTCAATTTGAATATCGAATATCATGCTAACGTCTGACCGCTGTACATATTAGGCTTAGAATATCGTGAAACCGATAATACGTGACGGTATTGTTAGGCTCCAAATATCGTGAATCCGATAATACGTGACGGTATTGTTAGGCTCCAAATATCGTGAATCCGATAATACGCGACGGTATTGTTAGGCTCCATATATCGTGAGTGGCGGAATTGCGGTACGTTTTATGCTTAGAATATTACGTGATGATATTGATCGTGAATCAGACAAAACCTGATAGATTAGGCTCAGAATGTCGTGAAGCTGATACAACTCAATGGACATTAGGCCCATATAGCTTTACTTACACTACACAAAGCGCCGATATTGCAACTACTTATTAAAGGGCCCAGTTTTATGAAACAATTCCTTACTTTGATTTACAATTCACAGATGAATGCGATTTCGTTTCATTTTCTTATACATGTGATATTTCTGCACATAATGCACACATAATTGTCTACATTGAATGCTTAGGTGCAAAAATGTGAACATACTTATCGTGAGATGTTTAAAGGGAATGTAGCGACACAACCAAACCATCTGTATTATTGAGAGTTCTGAAATACTTGAATAAGGGTGAAAGAATTATCAAAATCGGATGATAAACAAAGAAGATATGATCATTTGAAGTTTCTGTTGAAATGGATATGGAAGCGGCCGTTTTGAGAGCTATGACGTCACGGTTCTGAATGACCATATATGGAATATTTATAAATATGAAAATTTACTGATTTATAGGGAAAAAATGACAATAACTGCATGAAAAATATGTAATACTTAATGGCAGTAATGCTTTATATGACCAGTAAAAAAAATCATTCATTTGCAGTGATTTTCTTCATTTTAAATGATATTTATCGATATTCCATATATGGTAATATGGAACTATGACATCATAGTTCTAAAAATGGCGGCTCCCATATTCGTTCTAGAACAACCTTTAAATGGTCATATCTTTTTTGTTTATCATCCGATTTTGATAATTCTTTCACCTTTTTCCAAGTGTTTTAGAACTCTCAATAACAGAGCTTGTTTGGCTGTGGCGCTACATTCCCTTTAATAAAAATCCGCAAATCCAGTATGTGCTCATAATGTCGCTGATCCGACCAATCTATAAATCAGGCTGATAATATCGTCTTCTTCCTTCGAAGTTTATAAACCGTTCACATGTCAGAAATGAAGATTGTCGTTGTTTCCATTAAATTTAAACCAAGATTAAAAATATTGACATATCAAATATAAAATGCATTATGCATTTCAATTTCTGTCCATGCTTCTACATGGAGAACGTATACATACATAGCAGGTGCTCCTAACCATTGTAACGTGTTTAAAGTGTGTCTTTATTTTGACAGCAAATTATAAGTATGTCCTTTAAAGGGGGTACATCAGGATTTTTCTAGAAACATCTTAAATTATAAAAATGTTCCATTTCATGGTAAAACACTTATATCAATCAAAATATGCTGTTAGAACCATGTTGTTAATTTTTAAACTTTGAATACACCATATAGCTAGGACGGAATCAGACGTAAAATGCTGAAATTAACCATGGTGCGTCACCTAGGATAGCACATATTACTGTGCTGAATCAATGTCTTTGCAAAACAGGGATAATTTTTAGGCTCATTCATTATCTTTTGGCCATGTAGAATAGAAAATGTTAATATTTGTCAATTTTAAGTCGGACACTTAGACCCCCATGAAAAGCCTGATGTACTCCCTTTAATGTTTATATAAGGAGCTTAAATTTATTAGAGTGTACTTGTGCTTTGGTCCTGTTTTAATATGAACAGTCATTACAACAAAATGCATAATCATGAATTTCCCCTATCTGCCAACTATCGGTCCAAAGTGAAATGAATATACGATCATAGTTGCGATTGCGACCCAGAGGGAGAAGAATACAAGAATATGTCATGGGTATCCGGTGAAGAGCGGGAATTCCAACACGAAGTATTACTGTTTTTTTTATCGGAACCGAGGCTCGATTATTTTTCCTGCATATCATTTACATTCTGCGCATTGACGTCGCCAACTACTAACATTTTGCATATTTATTTACACAGTGACTTCATGCAACTATCATTGTTGATATCAGCGCGCGACTTTATCTTTCCCCATGTTTAAGATCAGGCTTTCCGTCACCCTGTAAAACGTGGATTATAAGAATCTTTCATGGGTATCAGATGAAGATAGAGAATTCCAACCCTCGGTATAAGTGTTTTAGTCGGAACCCCGGCTATAGGGAATTCCAACCCGAGGAATAAGTGTTTTTATCGGAACCGAGGCTCTGCCGGGGTTCTGACTAAAACACTTATACCGAGGGTTGGAATTCCCTATCTGAACCGAATACCCATGATAGATTATGTTCTTGCATGTCAGAGACATGTTGTGCCGTTTACGCCACCAGCTACTAACGTTTTGCATGTTTTCCTGCATACCTGATATCAGATATTGGTGCGCGCGTGAATTTTATCTCGACCCTAGGGTGAGGTGGAAATATCTAGCCCTAGCAAGAAAACCGTATCCGGTATGCACGAAATGAATATTCTCATCAGGAATGATTAGGCTCGAACCCACGCAAGGCAGAGGTCGGCGTTTATTTGACACTGGGCCGTATTCACTTGGCAACCGATCTACGTTATGTATATGAGTACTTAATAAATATGACAAAATATCACACTTTCCTAATTACAGGTGTAGTGGCGAAAATAGCAAAGTTAAAAGAGTGATCATACATGAGCGTTAAAGGAGTTGAATAAACGTATATATACGACTCGAGGCTGTGCCGAGCATCATAGTTTATTCCAACTAGTTTAGTAAACTCAAATATTAAATATTTCTATTCTATTTATCACATAACACCACACATGCAACATAGCGTACATTTACTCTTTATCAATGCACGTATGGAAGGGTATCAGGGTCAAAAGTCTTAATGTGTTAATTGTGTTTCTGCAATGTCTCATGTGTGTAAATATTGCAGATTAGTTTTTTCTTTGTTGCAATGCAACATTACAACCTTGCAACTTTCAAACGCTAAACGTCTTAATGTGTCTAGTGATATCCCATGTGTATAAAAATGTGGTACCTCTTACTTCTTTGTGATAAATGCAAACATGCAACATTGCTACTTCCTAGTTCCAATTGTCTTAGTTTGTAATGTGTCCATTGTACAACATCCAAGTTGCCTACTTAACACTTTATAGTTGCAAATACGACACAACAAACTTAAAACGACACGATTCAATTTGTTTATTGCTCCCACTACCAAGTTCGGCAAATTACGATCTGCGCACTTCTTAATTTGTAATATTCATTAGGAACTTCTCAAATTGTAATAGTCATTGGATATTATGACAACAGGTGGCGGTAAATTGAACTATTGAAATAATTACTGATCCCTTTATTACCTTGATATTGACTATTCTGGTACCCTTCTCCTACTGCGCTCGAATTAGGCATTATGGGTAAAAGTGTCAACAAGGTGTTGTTAAATTTCAGAGAGTAATCATAGGTGCCAGGTTGCTATCAAGAAAAGCTCTGTAAATTAGTTTGACCAAAGACACAAGCTATCCTAAAAACTACTTGAGAAGTTCTAAAAAGCCTCCTCCAAAAAAGTTTGATAGCAAGTTTTATTTATTTTGTAACCCCTTTCCCCCATTATCCTTCACTTTTTATTGCGTTTTTGGCAGTTTTATTTTTTCATCTTTCGGAGAGAGGTGTAGGCCCGAGCCTACAGGGCCTATAGGCAGCTACGCCCCTGATAGCATACTTGACTCTTGTCTTAGAAGTCATGGATTCAATCTGCAGTGGGACCACATCCAAGGTATAGCAAACGGACTGTATTATCTTATGTAAGTTACTTTGAAAGTTTGCAATCATTTGGAGGGGATGTAAAACCGTTGGCCCTGTGTTGTGGGTTGTGGGGAGGGCGATGGGGGAATATCTTGTGCAATATCTTGTGCAGTATCTTTGAACTGCTGTGGTAAATCAGCCATACAAATCACTTAATAAACAAACTCTTCCTTGAAAATTCAAGATGGCTGCCCATACAGAAATACTATTGAAAAGGTAAACATTAACCGTATTGGACTTATTCTGCTGTGCCATTTTTGATGAATTTAATTATGGAAACCTGTTTTAAAATGGACCGTAAAATCACTTTGTTATGATATGGCATTTATCTTGTCAAGCCAACAAAGACTGTATGTGCATACAATACAGGTTACCTTTACATGCCGGACTATTTATATATTTTACATTGTACTGAAATTACACTTACACAGTTTAATGTTACGCCTCATAGTGGCTCAAGTAACATGCGGTAAGCTAAAATTTGAAATAAAATACATTTTGCTATGAATCTATTTGCACTACAGTCTGTCACAGAAGAATGATTGGCAGAGTAGTAAACCCGGACTTGTTCGTAATTTCTGTTGACCTAGATACACAGGTCGCATTGTTCATTATACACCCCGCAAACTAGTTTGTCCGTCCGTCCGTCCGTAGACACATTATTGTCCGTGCTATTTCTCAAAAACTCCTGCTTAGAATTTCACGAAAGTTGCTAGTAAGGACTAGTAAGTATTAATATCGAGTGGAGATGCACATACTGTCATGACGTTCCGGTTCGATAATTTTCCACTGAGTTATGGCCCTTTGTATTTCTAATATACATTCTTGTCCGTGCTATTTCACACAAACTACTGCTTAGAATTTCACGAAACTTGCTAGGAAGTATTAATATCAAGTGGATGTGGGGGGCTATACTGGATTCGGCTTGTCCGTCTGTCTGTCTGCCTGTCCGTAGATGCATTCTTGTCAGCGCTATTTCCGCGCAAAATTCTCTTCGGCTAAAACTCCTGGTTAGACTTTTTTGAAACTTGCTAGGAAGTATCAATATCAAGTGCAGATGTGCATACTGTCATGGTGTCTGGATCAATAATTTTCCACTGAGTTACGGCCCTTTGTATTTTTAATGCATTTCATACCTTGAAGTAAAATTCTTGTCCGCGCTATTTCTCTAAAACCTGATGGCTTTGATAATGTTTGTAGGAGTTATGGCCATTTTATTTCCATATTCCAAACAAAAAGTTGCAAGCCTGGGTATTCGTCCGCCTCCGGCGACAGTTCTAGTTATTCAAGAAATGTGGTGAACATTATGTCAAATAATACATGGACAGGATTTTACAAGATATCGACAAGAACTTATATAAAGTGCAGTTTCAGACGTAGCAATACTGATCGACATTCACTCCAGAACTTGAGGTAAATTAAATAAATCACTGAGTTTGACAGATAGTTATTTTATTCATTTACTGAATTATTGCATTTAGTGGATTCTTTTTACTGACTTCATTAATTGATAGGTGTGTTTGAATACAATTATAACATTATCAGTTAACATAGCGAGCAGACGAATGGTATTGTCCTGCCCTGGATCATTACAACCATGTTGGTACCAACATATTTAATCCATCATATGAGCAAAGATGAATTGAATTGGGACTTTATGCCGCACCTACACAAGAAAGGTTATATGACACCTAACAGGATGAACATACCAGGCTCATCATCCATTTACATCTCAATAAATAATGGAGAATGGACCTAGAACTTTCTGAGCAAAGATGAGATGTCACTACAGAATAACATTCTCCTCGAGAAGAGAAAGTGTCTTTATCCTATGTAGACATTTAAATGGTTTTCTATGACTGGCATGTACATTGTTTCTGTCAGGCATTTACAACCAGCATTGGATAATTACACAAACATCTTTTACGTCATGTGACTGCAACATTAAAATATCATCTGGACTGCTTTGAAATGGATTTAAATAAAGAACAAACACAATGTGAACAACAAAACAGCTGTATCACAGTGAAAAAAGGAAGAAATATATATCCTTTGTATGTTTAAAAAATTGTGTTTGACTGATAGTATTCTGTCAGCTTTGGATGGCAGTTCGCATCTGTAAGCATTGAAGTCGTTGGATAATCCCAATTGTAAATTTAAAGGGACACATGGCATTCTTGTTTTTTAGCTCTACTGGCCGAAGGCCGAGTTGTCCGTCGTCCGTCGTTAACTTTTGTCTCGTTAAGACGATAGGCCTTCATTTTTCATCTGATCTTTACCAATCTTTACCAGATTGTTAATGTCAATGAAAGCTCGGATAAGTTCGAAAACCAGCCAAATCGAACCAGTAACAGCGGAGTTATGGCCTTTGATTTAGTTAAAAATGATATATTTTGCCTCGTTAAGACGATAGGGCGTTCATTTATTATCCGATCTTTACTGAACTTTACCTGATTGTTAATGTCAATGATAGCTCGGACAAGTTCGAAAACCAGCCAGATCGGACCAGTAACAACGGAGTTATGGCCCTTGATTTAGTTAAAAATTCTATATGTTGCCTCGTTAAGACCATAGGACCTCCATTTTTTTTCTGATATTTACTAAACTTTACCCGATTGTTAGTGTCAATAAAAGCTCGGATAAGTTCGAAAACCAACCAGATCGAACTAGTAACAGCGGAGTTATGGCCCTAGAATTAGTTAAAAATGCTATATTTTGCCCTCGTTAAGTCGATAGAGCTTCATTTTTCATCTGATCTTTAACAAACTTTAATAGATTGTTAATGTCAATAGAAGCTCGGGCAAGTTTGAAAACCAGCCAGCTCGGACCAGTAACAGCGGAGTTATGGCCCTTGATTTAGTTAAAAATGCTATATTTTGCCTCATTAAGACGATAGAGCCTTCATTTTTCATCCATCTTTACCAAATTTTACCAGATTGTTAATGTCAATAAAAGCTCGGAGTTATGGCCCTTGATTTCGTTAAATATGCTATATGTTGCCTTGTTAAGGCGATAGGGCCTTAATTTTTTCATCTGATCTTACCAAACTTTACCAGATTTTTTTACTTTTTTTCTTTATTATTTTTATATGTCTTTACTTTTTTAATTTTTTTTGTTCTTTTTTATTTTTTTTATTTTTATTATCTCTACTGGCCAAGTTCGAAAACCAGCCAGATCGGACCAATAATGGCGGAGTTATGGCTCTTAATTTAGTTAAAAATGCTATATTTTGCCTCTTTAAGACGATAGTCTCTCGCTTCATTGATTTTATAAGAGCCATATTAGCCAGTAGAGCGTCCACAGGCCCTCTTGGGCCTCTTGTTTTATTATACTCGTATATACGTTTTGCACAGATATGCAATTGTTTAGGCATTTATATTAATCAAATTGATTTTGTGTTTGCATATTACTAACTATTGGTTATATTGCACCAATATTATATATACCCTTGATTGAATAATAAGAACAAATTAAAACTCAAAATTTAATTAAATTTTATGTTAGGCGCAAATTGATTAACACTCCAAGATTGCCGTGTTTTAAAGGGAATGTTGCGACACAGCCAAACTGTCTTTATTATTGAGAGTTCTGAAAGACTTGAATAAGGGTGAAAGAATTGTCAAAATCGGATGATAAACAAAGAAGATATGATCATTTGAAGTTTCTGTTGAAACGGATATGGAAGCGGCCATTTTTAGAGCTATGACATCACGGTTCTAATTTACCATATATGGATTATTTATAAATATGAAAATTTACTGATTTATAGGTAAAAAATGACAGCAGCTGAATGAACAATATGTAATTCTTAATGGCAATAATGCTTTATATGACCAGTAAAACAACGCGTTCATTTGCAGTGATATTTATCAATATTCCATATATGGTAATATGGAACTATGACATCATAGTTCTAAAAATGGCGGCTCCCATATTCGTTTTAGAACAACCTTTAAATGGTCATATCTTTTTTGTTTATCACCCGATTTTGATAATTCTTTCACCTTTTCCCAAGTTTTTCAGAACTCTCAATCATAGAGCTTGTTTGGCTGTGTCGCTAAATTCCCTTTAAACACACTCAAAATTTGCTAAGGATAACTTTTTTATTCCATATACTTTTATTAGAAATTAATTCACAATAACGATATTAATTTCATTGATACTTCAACAATTCAATACTGTGTGCTTCTGATGACCATAAACTGCCCTAAATAATTTCAAGTAAAATAGAAATAATGCTATTTAGCTCAGCAAGAAATTTAGACAGTAAAAAAGAATCCTTAGCAAATTTTGAGTAGTATATATACGTAGGTAAAATTGCTCAGGGTATTACAGAAAATATAGAATGCCATTATGGTCTTCCGTTACACAATTCATTTTTTTTTTCATTTTTCCATAACATGGTTTCGGTTTGCTCTGTTGAGGATTAGAATCAGTTCTTGTATGTTTAAGCAATTTAATAACTTGATCTAAGAAGGCCCCAACATAGTATGTGTAACAGTTTGTTGGATAGACTTTAGTTAATACTTACAATTGTCATGTAAGTCTGTTTTGTGATATGAAAAGAAATCAATTGGCAGATGTAGTGATGAAATACATGATTGGAGAAATAACATGCTTATCCAAAATCACTATCCAGTCGCAACTGCAGAACTTAAATACACAGTTGCAAGATGGATAGTTTCATGCGACAGCAAGAGGTCATGAATGTGTCTAGGGGGGTCAGGGGGCATGTCCCCCCCCCCCCCCCCGGAAAATGTTGAAACCTAGGTGCTCTGAAATGGCATTTCCAGCAATCTGAGACATAAATTAGCATTTATTTAATTTTTTGGATAGAAAAAAATATTTTTTGAGAAAAATACGGCGTACGCGTATAAAAAACTGCGATGTCGGCGTACGGCGTACCACAACCCGGCGTACGGAATACTGGCTAATATGGGTCGGAATCCGGCGTACGAAAAGGGGGTCGGTACCCTCAGCTATTTTACACTTTGTTGTCCGAGGAATTTTTTCATGAGCCACAGACCTAATAACAATTTATTATGATTTATTAATATATCTGTGCATCAGCGAAACAAAGCGAAATGTGAGGAAAAGCATTTTACCTGCTTCGACTTGCAGGGCCTTATATGACAGCCCTGGACTTGCTACCACAACTCTGGTGCAAATAACTTATTTAAAGCATTATTTACTGAAAACGTATGTCCGACAGATACATTATACCTTAGCGCATCGATCCCTCACCTCGGTCACAGTTATTATAGCATACTTTTGAAAATAATTGACATTAGACGAACTTAAAATCGAAACATGTCCAGCGTATTCCGATAACAACAGATTCAGGATGAGACAACTCTGAAAGCGCAAGTTATTTTTGGACCAAGAGATTGCGATTTACAAGGGACCAGTTAGTAGATACAGTTAGCCACCTGTCGTCAAAATGGTGCAATCGTCGAAATTATGACGTTAAGCGGCGCTACAGTCGATATAGATTGTCTGCTGCACAAGTTGTATTTACTGCGTAAAATTAACAATTAAACACTCTAAATTTGAAATTAAGAGCATTGAAACTTGCAAGTTTGTAATGTTGTATTTACTACGCATGCAACTGATACGACTTAAGAAGTTGCAATGTTGCATGTTAGCATTTGTCACAAGGAAATGTGATGTATTACATTTTTACATACATGTAATATCGTGGAGCATACACTGGACGCATTAGGATGTTTGGCGTTTGAAAGTTGCAAGGTTGTAATGTTGCATTTGCAACAAAGAAAAAACAAATATGCAATATTTACACACATGACACATTGCATAAACACAATTAACACATTAAGACTTTTGACCTTGATTCCCTTCCATATGCACGTAGCTGCCTTTCTGTCAATCTCTACCCAGAGTACACTCTTTCCTCATTTGACTCTGTCAACGTCAAAAGAAGTAAGGCGAACGGTTAGGTCACGTGATTATTCAAAAAAAATATGACGATGTTTATAATAAATCCTTTTGCGTGATTTGCAAAGATAAAATATAGACCTATATTAAATAATTTCAATTTTTATTTTTATGAGTTATTTTTTTTTAGTAATTTTCTGCTATCGAGCTTCGGTTTGAAATGTTTACATATGCGTTTCGATTGAGGAGACCTAAGTACGTATCATTTTTGTAGTAAAATAGTCCCGGTTAAAACTAAATTGTTTTCATGCATTATTTCAAATCTTGCAACATCTAATTTGCAGATATTCTGAAAACTATATTTACACAAGAAATAAATAAGTTTCAGGCAAACATATTCCAATTTAACAGGTTTTACCAAAATCTTGTAATTTAGTAGTTAGCAGAGATATATGTGAGTGCAAGGAACGATAACTCTGCGTGGATATTGCCTTTCTGTAACACCTGAATAAATCTACCCAATCTCTTTCTGCCTTTTTAACCACGTGACACTCCCATATTTTCATATATTGTACTTACTGATGCTTAAATACAAAACTTCTATATTAGTTTCATTTTTGTAATCCATCTGATATCAAGAGACCCGGAAATCTATATTCAGTACATGTGGAGTCCAAACAATCCATATTCCGTATTTGTATATGAGAAGATAACTCTAACACTTAAACTCAATGAGTCATTCCAGATTTAACTGTACTGTTTTGATACTTCACTTTATGGTGTGTGTTTTTCTTTTTTCAAATTATATTTACACAGTCAATACATGTTGAAAAAATGTATTGTTTATGTTCTGTTCAATTACTAATGGAAATATCAGATTGTAGGTCACATGTACACTGGTTATATTATAGAGCTGTGAATAAAGAGGTCATTTAACAATTTTGAGTACACTACTGAATTCTTTTGAAAGGCTTCAAAATCAGATAGTATGAGTGTTCATCAATACTGATAGGTGGCGTCACCGTAATCAGATCGGGTTCAGGTCTAGGTCGCGTAACTTTAGATATTGTGCCAGAACAAGTATCTAGGTCAATTCAAAGTTTATTTTGAGCTTACTAGATCAGCAGACGCCTGACCAACACAATGTGGATTACGTTTACTAAATGTCATACAAATTGGCCATACAACTCCTCATATTTGTGCTTAAACCATTTTAAATGCAAAGTTTGTAGATGGAATTTTGAGGTACTGCTTTAAATGCAAAACAAGCAGGCGCGTAGCCAGGCATACGCCTGTACGCCCGGGCGTACAGTTCGCCAGAAAAAATGAAAAAATAAATGGTCCAAAAATGCAATAAAATCCTAAGTTGGGTAGGAGATTAGGGGTAACATATTTCAAGCGGAGTCGTTGCGCCCTTGTTTTCCCGATCTGAATTTGTTATACAAAATATAAATATATACATGTATACTATTTGAATTGACTTTACATGTGCGCTTTCTTTCGCTTGAATTATACATACATTTAATCTAAGCTAAAAATCCTGAAATCTAACGTACGATCGTTAAGAGCCCCCCTGACCAAGGGGCGGTTGCTTGGAACCCCATCAGGCGTACCGATCAAATTCACCCAGCTACGCCCCTGACAAGTATAACCAGCCAGCATACTGTGACATTGACCTTTGACCATGGAAGTTTATCTTAGAAAAAGAGAAGGGGTAGATGTGTACGTTAGGAAGTTAAACTCCTTCAGTTTATTAGTGGAAATAAGTTATCTCGCTCATATCACTAGAGCAGTGGCAGAAAAATATAACGTGGCTCCAGCGTAAATGGAGTGTCTAAAATAGAATTTGCAGCAACTCTGCAGTTCAGGGTGAGAAGGTTCTAGGCCCGTTCTCCATATTTTACCTCGATGTACATGGAGGATGAGCCTGGCATGTTCATTCCTGTTAGACGCCATATAAACTTTCATGTGTTGGTGCGCCTTAAAACCCCAATTCAATTCAATTCAGTTTATTAGTGAAAGCATTGGGATATTATGGATATCGTTTTTACAAAATAAAGTTTAACGTTCCTGTTACCTTGGCCTTTAACCCTCTGACCTGCAAATTAATTAAGAGGCTAGATAGCAGCCTGACAGGAACTAATACTCAAAGGTAAATACATATATATTATTCAGAAATGTATTATGCAGAAAGCATGTTCAAAGTTCAAGGTTAAATATCGCTGATGATCTTGAAATTTAACGTTCCCTCAAGTCAATGGGCATCTAACCAATCACAATGGAGTTATTCTCACACCTGTTTCATTTAATATAGGTCAGGTAATACATAATATATTGACAAATCTATGTTCAAGTTAAGATTGATCATTGTGACCTTGACCTTCGTTCTAATGATCTTAAAATCTGCGGGCATCTGCACTATGAACATAGAATGTGTAACACTTGAAACAATGTACAACTACATTGCCAATGTAAAGTTAGTTACAGTGACCTTCACCGTTGATTTTCTGACCTTTAAACAGGACCTAATGATTTATTCTGATTAATCTCAAATGAATTCCACTTAAAATCCATGAATGCATGTCATGAAAAACTTGAGATAGTGGACAAAACCCATTTCTATGTAAGTTTGTGTTTCACTGATTTTGACCTTTGACCTACTTACTCCAAACTCAATATGTGTTTCTTCACATGCAAACAAGGTTTTAAAAAGTTTGTTCCAGTAAAACATAAGATACTTACAATTAGGATGTAAATTTAACCGTTGTTTCCAACTCCATCTCATTGATTTGAGTTGAATTGTGTTTTACGATTAACCAACACGAAAAGGTTATATGGTGCGAACAGGAATAAACATTCCAGGTCCAGCCTCCATTTTCATCGAGGCAAAAGTATGCAAAATGGGCCAATGCAGAACTGCAGAGTTGCTGTAAATTCTGTTGCAAGCACTCCAATTTTTCCATATGTCCGTAGGTCCGTATTATGTCGATACCGTCCGTCCGTCCGTTAACTTACTACACATCTTCAGAAATATTTAACTAATCCATAGTTTAAAGGCCAACAACGCTCTGATCCATATATTTTCTAATTATTTCCCTTCGTAAAAGATGTAACCTGGAACTTTGTTTATAACAATGATCTTGCGCGTTTTTGGGTTTACTGTGTTCTGTGAAAGCTGTATTTCCTGTTTGACTTTTATACTTATGTGTATACATCTTCAACATGATCCAATGACAGGCCTGTAACTCTCTGACTCGTGTTGAATGATTTCACTTTGAAAGGGGTTTAACCTGGAACCTAACCTTGCCTTTTACAAGTGATTGTGGATAATAAGGTTCAAATAATTAGGTGTAGAACAATAAAACTTTGGGGGTACCAGTTGTCTAATACTATACAGGGTACCAACTACCAAGCCCAGACCATATGGTTGATCTGTGAAAATATCTAATTAATAAAATAGGAAATCAAGGAGGGCTGAATGTAAAACTATCGTATCAATAGTTGTATGTTCGCCTCGCGAAAACAAATACCGGACCCAAATACCGGACGTTTAGGTTGCTGGACTATTTGTTTGCAAGTCAAACTAGAACTATCACTGAAGGTGATGAATATCCCCGCTTAAATTTTAAGTCAAAGAAAGGGCCATAATTCTGTTGTAAATTAGGCAATCAACAGTGAGGGACATAAGGTCATCAGGTGATATGTACGTGTAGATGAAGTTTGGGAACAACTCATTCAAAACTGAATATATAGGTAGACTGTTTGAGGAATGCAAGTAATGAAAATATGTTACAGGATGTGACCGGATGTGACAGGATGCGAAGGGACGTGACAATTAAAAATATGTTACGGGACGTTACGGACAAAGTAATTATTATACTGAAAGGAAAAAGAAACGCAGGGTGCGTATTTCCGGTATATAATACATATATTGCACACTTAATTCCATATATATTCCAAGGAAATCCCAAGATGTTTTGTAAAAAAAAAAGTGCAGTTAGTTGGAGAAAGGACACAACTGTGATGTTGTAGATGTTTAAATCACAGTACACGTGGTAACAAGAAATTCATAAATACTGAAGTTCCTCTTTGAAAAATTGAGCCAGTTCAGTACTGTATTTAATGTTAAGTGATTGCAACATTCAAAGCCTAAGTTTGCTCACCTAGCTGCTTGAGCCAAATGCGCATTCTGACGATAGTGAAACTTTAAAGGGGTAACCATTGGTGTGTTCAGTGCTGTTTAAACCTTCTTTCTAAAAGAACAGGCCTAATGTCGCCCTGTACCATTCGATTAGCAGTAGCATATTAAACATACAATATATAGCGGAAATACGCTCCCTACTTTCTTTTTCCTTTCAGTATATATAGACCACAATTCACTTCGTCAAAGTGGGGGTATAACAAGGAAATTCCAATGAAAAACAAAACGTTTATTAAATAAATTTTGCATAGATTTATTTAAATGATATCCTCTTTTAGGTATAAACATCAATGATGTGTGTATAACATATAATGTATAGTGAATACAAAATGATTTACTGTGCACCTGTTTATGATAAATCAGCCAAACTACTGAATATGATGAATTGGCCAAAATGTATATGATGATAAATTGGCCAAAATATCTTTATGATATCTCAGCTAAACTATTATATTTTATAAATCAGCCAAAATATTGCATTTGATAAATTGGCCAAAATATTGTAATTTATCTATCAGCCAAAATACTTTACATGCTAAATTGGCCAAAAAATTTAAATGAGTTGACAAATTGGCCAAAATTTGTTTTAAAAAAACTGGCCAAACTATACAGCAGCCAAAATATTTGATTTGATAATTCGGCATAAATAGTTCAGATGATAAATCAGCCAAAGTATTGTATACGATAAATTGGCCAAAATATATATGTTGAAAAATTGGCCAAAATATTGTATACAATAATTAGCCAAAAAATGTATGATTCCGCCAAAATGTTACAATTGATAGATCAGCCAGCATGATAACCATTGTGTGATGAATGGCTGCATTATTCTGCCATAATCGGCTTCGTAAAATATTATCTCCCTTTATATGATAATTATTTCTTTGTATTGTGTTTTACGTCATTTTACGCCATATGACAGTTGATTTTTTGTGGTGGAGGCAGACTACCCACTTTTCCTGGGTAGAACCAGTACTGTATACACCTCCCGCCATCCGTGAGAAATATGATAATTGACATGTCGCCAGTACTTAGATATCTCCGCCCTATTGTTGATGTCGGAGTATATTAACAATAGTTTATATAACATAGTTGCACGTGCTTTATACATGTGCTGTTGTTTGTCGGAGGTATCGTTCAGGATTGACTGGTTGAAATGGATAAATGATTGACAACTGGCGACATGATAATTAACTACCATACCAGAATATTAGTAACTCATCTTAAATTAGGGTTTCTAGGAAGTTACAAAGACAAGTTTAAGTGATATGACTTGTGTAAGTAAGTATTTAAAGAAATATGAGATCAACTAATGATGCACTAATGTGCTTAATAAACAGATTTCTTGTAAATTGTTATTATTATAATCAGATAATTGGTAAATATTATATATATGGTTATAGTTTATAAATGAATGCTTGCAAACAATACCTTAAAATTAGATCTCTATTGAAAATCTCAAATTATTTTTAAGAAAATATTAACTTTTAAGAATTCGAACAATAGTATATTGTAAATAATAATTTATCAGATCTTTAGAAAAATATAAATATGATATTTATAATTAACAATTATATAACAAGATTCTTCAGTACAAATAACTGTATAAGATAACATATTGCAAAGGTATACATAACATATTATTTAACAAAATAAACATGACAGAGTTGTAGTTAATGTACAAATTATATAAGATTGTAAAGGGACAGCAACATCAGTGGGGAACAATCCCACAAGAGGCCTGCAGCTTTAAAGCACACACAAGGCCGTTGAAAACAGTTGACTAAATCATTGTAAAACTGTGTTTTGTTTAAAATTTGCCATATCAGAAAGTCAGAAAACCCATTACTTACAAAGTAATGACAAAGTAATGCAAACACACAAAACATCCTTTTCTTCAAAACATGGAACTCAATGAGTTCTCAACAGAGTGAGTCTTATATATAGGAGACACTCAATATATTGTAAGAATAAATTGCAATGTTTACTTTAAACAAAAATTCAAACAAATCTGTAACAAGAACAGCAGAAAACAAAAACAATCTGTTACGTCCACTAACAGCAACAGTGAATAACAGTTACACAAAATTAATGACAGTTTGGCAGTTACATAATATTACATTCCAGTTATTGCATCTTCTTTTCGCTCCTTAAAAATCGGTCAACCAGTCTATAATATATGTGTTTTATTGCAACCCAAATGTCACAGAGATATAATCATATCATGTATCAGTAAATCATGTAGTAAGGCCACAGTTTTTTATTTGTTTGGTTTTCAAATCCTCTGAATTAAATTTTTATTTTAATGCAAGAATAAAAGAATTTAAAATCCAAAAAGTTTTTTTTCCAAAATACAAAAAATCGGAATCCGTTTTTTTGACCCGCGTGTGATCAGGTTTACAAATTAGCATCAAGTCAGAATGTCATGTATTCTGATCAATTTTATGTTTTATGATGAAATGAACACCATCCCACTTCAATTCACAAGACACAATGGCATACAGTACTTGTAAAGTTGTAGGCTTATTTTCTTGTCTTTCCTCCTAGAAAAAAATCTGTGAACAAAAAAAAACAAAAAAATCTAGCGTAATATAAAATGCATTTATAAGTGCGTTTATACTACCGCTAGGTGAAATTTGATAACTTCACTTCAGTACAATGTATCATTTACAGAAAAGACAGTAGTATAAACAGCAACATGCAGTCAGTGTGAACATGATCCACAGACATCACAAATATTTGTCATTTTTGACAAAAATGCTTTATATTTATTTTGTTTAAAAATGTGCATTTAGAATGCTTGACAACAAGGTGATATATGTGTTTAAAGCGGTAACAATGTGGTAAATCACTACAGGAATTTGACAAATTTATAGGTTTATAAACATAAATCTGCTTTATACCAGCTTGGTACTTGTACTGAAGGTGTTGACCGAAAGTGTTTGAATTCAATAAGACGTCAGTACCCAAGTGGACCGTATCCATATTTTATGTCAACTGATATCTGCAAGTTTTGATCTTTCAATTTGCCCAAATATATCAAAAGCACCGAAAGTCGAAAAGACATATTTGTGTGGTTCGATGTCGAAAGACTGAAAAGTCGAAAAATATAGCTGCGTTGTCTAAAACACAAATGCCAAAAAACTTCAAAGTGAAAAAATGAAACTTTATACTGCTAATAAATTAAGAATGAAACCTACAAATACGGGTATATCTCCCTGTGAACAAATCAAATTCAATTCAGTTTGTTCAATGACCATTTTATTTCACACCTGGTTTGTACAAAAAAAATATGAGTTTTAAATGTGTTGGTGTTGCAAACATAAGCAGAGCTAAAAACTAACCAGAGTTAACTATCATTTTGAGCACTACGGTTGTGTGGTCATGGTGGCCCATTGGATAGCACATTCTGAGGTCATGTATCCGCGTGTCACTGGTGCCACTGGGTTATTTATGCATGTCTTTTGGCAAGACACTACCCCTAGCCTCGTTTGTGGAATGGGGATGTAAACCGAGCAATCCAGTGTCGGAATCTTCGAAGTATGTTAAATTCGAACCATAGGAATCTTCATTACGTGGTCCCGCCTTAATTCCATTAAGCGATGGGAAAGCTTATATTAGCAGGATTTTTTAACAAATATTTCGACAATAAAACACATTAAAACATTTTTTACTAAAAATATGCAATAACCTGTTTAAAATTACCTTTTAAATGTTTTCATTTTACTATATGCAAACTTTTTAAGCCGAAATTAAAGTTTTATTTCATACCCCAGCCAACCCCGTTTTCGCTTCTTGGAGAAGGGGTTGGATGGGGTTATGAAAGTTAATACTCGGACCACGTTATGTACGTGTTGATAGTAGGAGTTGGGCTGAGGGTGCCCGGATGAAGTATTCTTCCCCTCTCTCTGGGGCAGCTCAAAATAACCAAAAACAGTGTGTTGAAGAGACATTAAACAACAATTCAACTGACTTGCAGTTTTAAGCAGATCAACTATAAACCTTTGGATTACCCACAACTACCAACTTCCAATTTTATTTATTCAATCAATTTCAAACTGATACAGAAATCTGACCTTTTATCCATCTTGCTATGAATTTGACCTTCAAGTAAATAAAGTTGGGTTTGAAGAAGAAAAAAAAGAATAATTTATGAATTGTTTGTACTTGAAACAGCCAGGGCTCCGTTTTATATGAAACACCTTATGACCATTTTGATCATAAACCAATTTCTTAAATGCTTAACTATAAATTACACTTTTCAAATAAACGTGATTTCATTTCATTTTCCTACATGTGATATTTCTGCTCTACGTGCAAAAATAATTGTCTACATTGAATGCTTAGGTAAAAAAAGCAAACGATTTTAAAAATTTGCGACCTATCGTAAGATTTTTAATAAAACAGGGCCCAGGTTTCCAGGTTTTTTATATCTTTACTGACATTGTAATAAAAAACACAAAAAAAACAACACATTGTCTTCAGTTCAACTCATAGCAGACCTTAGCCGCAATTGATCAGGTTTTGTACTAAAGTTACATAACAGACAAAATGCCACACTGCTCTTTTACCTATTTAACAAGCAGTTCATTAGATATTAAACCTTCTGGACCCATCAGGGCTCGGCTCTATATCACGTTTTTGTCACACGACCCATACAGCTGCAAACTGTACCTTATATTTTACTGGCCATATCAACGCACACATAACAAGAAAGTAACACATATTGCAAACAATTAAAATTTGGCATCTTCAAATTAAGTTATAGTCTGTACAAGTAAATTTGTTCTACATTACCTTTGTATTTAATGCAGATAATATAAACAATTGAATTGGGGTTTTAAGGCGCACCAACATATTACAGGTTATATGGCGCCTAACAGGCATGAACATGCCAGGCTCATCTTCCATGTACATCGAGATAAAATATGGAAAATGGGCCTAGAACCTTCTCACCCTGAACTGCAGAGTTGCTGCAAATTCTATCGTAAAAACTCCATTTACGCTGGAGCCACGTTTATTGTTTTTCTGCCACTGCTCTTAGCGATGTGAGCGAGATGGCACCTGAAACAATGCAGGGGTCATGATGAAGACCTTTAATGAGCATGAACAAAAAATGACAAAATGAGTATGAAAGGGGGGGTCCTACCCCTCTGCATGTGACGGTGTGTTTGCAGTGGTTGTATTCTACCCCGGCAACCACACGGGGAATAATATAAACAAAGAAATTCAAAACATTTAATTATTCAACTAATCATTTATAACTTAAATAATTACAAATGTTGTACTTTTCAAACTGTTACAATTAGTAGTAATCTACCGTAATTCATTTCATGAACATATTAAGGGGACACATGACAAAAAATGACAAAATGAATATGAAGGGGTGGTCCTTAGCCCCTCTGCCTCTAGCAGGATTTGCAGTGGTCCTTTTATATGTCCTGGTAACCACAAAGGCATTGAAGTGTATAGAAAATATAGCGCAACACCACAGTAAGAATCTGACTGCCATGTGTCCCTTTAATTGCAAAAGAAATCACCAGAATAAAGCACTTTTAGTACAAATAATATCAACTAGATACAGCTCAATTAAGATAATAGATACATCGAGTTAAGCTTCTTAATCTTCCTTAATACAGATTCTATAAATTACCCAGAGTTCTATGTAACTATAATGTCAGTATTGCAGCAGACATATTGCTATTTCAGGCGTAAGACATTCAGACAAAGATATAGTTAGACATGGAGTTAACATTCATGCTTCCATACTTTGTACGTAATGTGTTTACATAATGTTTATATAACATGTACATAATCATGTTTTTACATAATCATAATGTTTACATAATGCTTACAGCCTAGACTGAGGCCTATAGAGTCACCAGTAGATTATTGGATTTTAACTTCAACATGGCATCATCCCCACACCCCGTGAAAAAAAAAAAATTGAATAAATAGTAAAAACGGCAGTCCATAGTTTGTAAGAACTTCGAATTATACCACTGTAGGTAACTTCGGGTAAAGTTTATTTTATGGAATACGAAATACAACTTAAGAGCAGTGGTCAATTCTGAACAAAGCTGGTTGGAATACAGTTACCTCTTAGTGGGGTTGATACCATTATTTATTTTGTGTTCAAATGCCATTTTAGCAAGTCTTAAGAGTTAGAATTATTAACATAGGCTAACAAGACTAATCTACTCTGAAGCCCTCTAATAAATTACAATTCATATTTGAAAATGGGAATAGGTTGGTCATAATCATTATTCATGAATAATTAATGACATCCATTCACACTGTGAAGATATTTAATGACGATTTTGACCAATGTTTTATGTACAGTCAATGACTCAAATGATTTCAATGGTATGTTCTCGTTCACAACAAACTCTATTAAAATGTCTAATGAAACACAAATTACTTTGTGTATAATGAAACATAAATTCCTCTTGTGTATAGAAATATTGTCACACTTTGGCTGCATGCTTCTTCACCCAAAGAAGCATATACGCAAAAATGCATGTATGAAATATAATCCATGATTCCAGAAACATATTAGCGCATCTATGAGTATGGTAATGTTTTGGCAGAAGTCAGTTTTGCACAATGCACTTTTTAGTTGACAAAAGTGTACACAGTTATAAATAAACCCTAGTACCACTGACGGAATAATGATTAGCTCCTTCCAGTTTAATTGGCTATCAATGTCACATGACTAGCATTCCATTGGTTCTTCCACATCATGTGATGTGACGTCGTTTGTGTTTCAATGATCAGCTTGACTCTCATCATATCTGGAAAAAAGAGGAAATATATATATATATTAAAGAGGAAATATATATATTAAAGAGGAAATATATATTATTAAAGAGGAAATATATATTAAAGATGAAATATATATTATTAAAGAGGAAATATATATATTAAAGAGGAAATATACATATTAAAGAGGAAATATTTAAAGAGGAATTAAAGAGGAAATATATATATTTTAAGAGGAAATATATATATATAATATATATATTAAAGAGGAAATGAAATATATATATATTAAAGGGGAAATATATATATATTAAAGAGAAAATATATATATATATATTAAAGAGATAATGTAAACAACCCTCATACTTCAATTCAAGGATATCACGCAGATATAGGTGGTTTTTTTGTACTGACTGTGTATTAAAGTTCTCCGGCCATGTTTTCTTTCATGAACATGTTTATGTTTATTAAAATCGAAGTCAATACACAACAATAGATATTTACAATTCACACATTGCAATATCTGTGAAAATTCCCTGAGCAGTCACCAGTGGTAAAAGTAGTATCTACATCAGGCGAATAATACTTTCAAGAAATGTTCATTTGATGTTTAAGTTAAATTTGTTAATTGATAATACTACAGAAAGGGTGGACTGATTCACCTTTAAGTTTTTATTTACATTCTGAATTATCTTGTTCTCATCAAAATCTAGTTCCATAACGGGAACTTATGTTTTATGCTGGCCATGTGGTGTTGAAGAGTTAGTCAATTAAAATACGCTGTTTTTTATGCAGGCATTGTGTTATATTTTCTACACTGGCGCATCACAGCTCTATGAGCTATGACCCTCACAGCTAGATGTTCCGGAGAATGTTAAATGTTCATGTTAAATGAGATTCTTCACTGTTAAAAAATAACTTCAGCGTCAAAAAAACATAAAGAATGTTAAACGTTCATTATAAAATGATTTATATCGTTAAAAAAAACAAAAGTGTCATCAATAGCAAACATAAGTTCTAATGTACCTGGAGGTAATTTACTGCAATTATAAGTTAATGGTATGTACCCGAGTAGCTGTCACAATGCACAACTCATTGTTAATCTGTTATAACCACATTTTGCGTGATGTTCAAGATTAACTTAAAATAAAATACAACCAATTTAGTACAACATTATCGACATTTGAAAATCAACACAGAAACATTACAGATCTTGAGGAAGTCATGTAAACAGCGTGTTTCGTGCTAGCATTAAAATGATAAAACACATACTTTAAAAACTTAACTTGCACTTGATGCCAATAAATACTTCCTATGGGATTATCGGCTCATCTCGTGACTTAAAACTTAATCGCGAACTGATTTGAACTTACAAAGAATTTAAATGGCTGTAAATTATTAACAGCTACTCAGTTAGGCTTCAATAATCGATTTAACGATATAAACACCGATTGGAGATGAAACAGAAATTAGTATATGTATGAGGTTAGACTCATCACTTGTAACAACGTTTCAGTCATTTACCGACTGTGTCCACTATTAGCAGTGAGCTCTTTGTTAAACTTTATAGTGCTGCCATGCTAGAACAAAATAGACTCAGCTAGCAAAAACTGCATAGTGTAATAGATTTATATGCCAAACCAATCAAAATCATTCCAAGTTGAATTACACATCCAATATAACATGAAATGCGTCTTCGAAATGGCTAATAAAGAACGTTTTGTGATAAATAACAAATATTGCATTGTGTTGACAGCCATATCATATATATGACAAACAGTTATCGGACCAGTCCAGTTTGTATGGTACATATACATAAAATTATATTATATGACAGAACATTGTCAGACCATTCCAATTTGTAGGGTTCTTATATGCGACAGGAAGTTGATGGACCATTCTAGTTTATATATACTATTGACTTTGCATTTTAAAATCATCCCGCCTGAGATTGATTAAACAATTGATCCCCATGCAGACTGCAATAAATCTGATCGATGATCAATTACAAATTGATTAACAAGTTCACGTTGATGATGACACTTATAATATGTGTTTTGTTTAAAGTTCAGATACCTCTGTCTGACCACATTCCAATCACAGCACATATATTACTTTAATAGATAACGTGTTAGAAAAATAAAATAAAAACTGAGACCTAAACTTACTTTAATGGAAAGCCATTTAACATATGGAGGGGTCAAACACTTAACTACTGTATCTTGTTCTTTATTTATATATAGTTACAATCGTGTTGCCTTCACCCCTCAATCTGTCTTGTGATATTACCACCCAGGGGCATAGCTGGGTGAATTTGAACTGTACGCCCGATGGGGTTCCAAGGGGGCAACTGCCCCTTGGTCAGGCGGGGCTCTTGACGATTGTATGTTAGATTTCAGGAATTTTAGCTTAGATTAAATGCATGTATAATTCAAGCCAAAGAAAGCGCACATGTAAAGTCAATTCAAATAGTATACATGTATTTATATTTTTTATAACAAATTAAGATCGGGAAAATAAGGGTGCAACGACTGCTGGAAATATTTTACCCCTAATCTCCTACCCCACTTTGGATTTTATTGCATTTTTGGGCCATTTATCTTTTTCATTTTTTCTGGCAAACTGTAGGCCCGGGCGTATGCCTGGCTACGCGCCTGCCACATTGGCTAATATCACAGCATGATGTCATCCAATGTTTAACGATAATTTACGAGGCATCTGACTGCATGTATTTTAGTAACTCGGACACATGATGTGAATACATAATGTCATACAATAAAAGGAATCTTATATTCTTGTTTGTTAATTTAAATCATGTTAAGGCGGGACCACATAATGGAAGTGTTTATCAAGCACTGAAATTAGCGTCTCGATGTATTTATCCAGTATCATTTTTACTTTAATTCTGCTGGCATATAATTAAGTAACACTTTTTCTGTTAATTCTACCATAGGTTTAAATATATTCTAACATTTTTGTTTTTTATGAGCAGCTCTTAGCATTAGTTTAGTAAGATCTGTCTACTTCAATGCCAGTTTTTCAATCTTAACTTTATTGTGGACTAACAATTATAACCCTTAGTCCCTTCCTTACCTATAACCATACAATATGCAGCTTATGCAATCTTAAATCATGCGGTTTTTCATCAAAATGCTCTATTTTTGGCAAATTAAATCTAAGTATTACAAATAAACTAAAGGTATGAGCGGTTAATTAAACAAGACTTTTTATTACAACTCAAAATTAAAAGTCTGTCCGATGTTAAATTTACCATTTTATTTACAATATTATAATACGAAGAACAGTGAACTATATGAATGAAGAACAGTGTAACTCTAGATGAACAAAGAACAGTGTCACTCTATATGAACAAAGAACAGTGTAACTCTAGATGAACGAAAAACAGTGTAACTCTATATGAATGAAGAACAGTGTAAATCTATATGAACAAAGAACAGTGTAACTCTGTATGAATAAAGAACAGTGAATCTCTATATGAACGTAGAACAGTGTAACTCTATTTGAACGTAGAACAGTGTAACTCTATTTGAACGTAGAACAGTGTAAAACTCTATATGAATGAAGAACAGTGTAACTCTATATGAATGAAGAACAGTGTCACTCTATATGAACGAAGAACAGTGTCACTCTATATGAACGTAGAACAGTGTAACTCTATTTGAACGTAGAACAGTGTAAAACTCTATATGAATGAAGAACAGTGTAACTCTATATGAATGAAGAACAGTGTCACTCTACATGAACAAAGAACAGTGTATCTCTATATGAACGAAAAACAGTGTAACTCTATATGAATGAAGAACAGTGTAAATCTATATGAACAAAGAACAGTGTAACTCTGTATGAATGAAGAACAGTGTAACTATATATGAATGAAGAACAGTGTCATTCTATATGAACAAAGAACAGTGTAACTCTATATGAACGAAAAACAGTGTAACTCTATATGAATGAAGAACAGTGTAACTCTATATGAAAGAAGAATAGTGTAATTCTATATAAACAAAGAACAATAATTTTGCTTTTTGGCCCCAGAATACTTTGTAATGAGTCTGGAAGGCATCCAAATGTAATTTTGCTTTCACATTAAACTACGACATAATCTTCTTACGTCATCCCTTCTCGTCTCATTGATCCGAATTTGGTATCATAAATCCATATGCATTAATATTCACCCTTAAAGGGACACACGGCAATCTTGAAGTATTTGAAATGTGAGTCTCGATTTATATATCCAGTATCTTTTTTACTTTTACCCTGGTTACATTTAAAATAAATAAAATTTTAAGTATTCACTATTTCGTCTTATTATACTATAAGTTTTAATATATTACTGGTGCAATAATATCATAATAATATGCAAAATCAAATGGCTTAATTCAATTCTTATAGTTAACATTAATGACTGAACAATTGCAATTTATGTAGAAAAACTAAAGGTACGCCGCTTAAAATATCAAGATTGCCAGGTATAATTTGCATATTTAAAATAATTTTCACAGAGTTTCCGTTGATTAAGTAATTATGACAAGCACAATGAAACAAGATTAATAACTCCTGTAACCATTAAAACTGAAAGGAGATAAGGGCGTTAATATGCTCGTAACTTTTTTATTAACAACCACTTAAAACATTTAATACAAACACTAATTATAAGGCAATGCTAGAAGATCAAATGAAGCCTCGCTGATACGTTAAAGGGACACACGTTAAAGGGACACACGTTAAAGGGACACACGGCAATCTTGAAGTTTGTATCAAGCATTAAAATTAGCACATATTACATAAAATATTAAGTTTTCAATTTTCTTTATGTTCATATATAATATTGGTGCCATATAATCAGCAGCTACAAATTAAATTAATGTGTAAATACAATTTGCTTTGAAACGGAACTATGCCAACATTTAATAATAATGATCGCAAATAATTATGTCAGTTATGTAGAAAAACTAACAGGTGCCACAAATCTAAAATTCTTAAATAAATTAAGATTGCCGTATATATATGTCCCTTTAAAGAATTTTGAGTTATTAGTAATAGTAATTCACTGTTCACAGTAATTTTAATAGGAATCCCAGCATTAGTGACACTTAATTGTCCACAAATCCTTGAAGTTTTACAGAGTCAAATGTCAGAAGTCAATAACCTTAAGGTTGTTTACATTAAACAAAACCTTTTTTCATTAAAAAATATTTTTACCTTTACAGCAACCATAAAAATTGTTGCAGTTTGCTTTTTGGAGCCTACTACGAATCTACCTACCCACAAAAACATTCACGTTGGGACATACCCAAACATTTATATAGCTTGTGATGTTGTTTCTACCTTTAAACTGCTTTTCTATAATTTTATGGTATTTTTCAATTTGATGTTCATTTTTGTTTTGCATGTTTTCTTTTGTTTTTATTGATCGTCTAAATGGTGAAAGTTAATGAATCCTCACTTGATGCTCTATGTAAGTAAAACATATGAAATTGCCATATACACATTTTGGACCCCAGGAGTGGGATATTTCATTTGAACACACTTGAATGTCTAGGTGCTCATTATTAAAGAATATTTGTCAAAATCTGCTAAGTCAGGTTCTTGAGAAGAATATTTTTTTAAGGTTTTCACTATTTATATAGTAATGGTGGCCATCTTGGACTTGGGCTTAATGACTGTAGCAAATAATTTTATTAAGGTTAAGATTTTCAAGAAGGTAACCTTGATAAGTTATTTCTCCAGCAGCAAGAGCTATAAGTCATATTCTGCATCAAAGAGTTGTTTTTTCTTGACAATAACTTGCTTCAGTTAAGTCATAGAGCTTTGTGGCTTTCTAGGATTTCTTTTTATATATATATAAATATACATGATCATTTCTGATTAATACCTGTAAGTCTGTCATAAACATAACTCAACCATTATTAGCTTTTCTTGCTCAGTGGGGAGGGTACTAGTTAATCAACTTCTAAAGTCTGGAGATCATATTTGGATAAACTTGACTGGCTTTAATGAAAGTTTACATGAATATAAAGGCACAATGAAGACAATTTTAACTTGAAATTATCTACTTATTATAGTATCAAACACATGATGACTTTTCAGTGACCGGCCATTAACTTTCACATTTTTAGCTCTACTGGCCAAGGGCCAGCAGAGCTTATGTGATGGTGTGTTGTCCGTCTTCCGTCGTCCGTCGTCCGTCCGTCGTCTGTCGTCCGTCGTCCGTCCGTTAACTTTTCTTCAAACGACTTCTCCTCAGAAACCGCTTGGCTAATTTTGACCAAACTTCACATGGATGATCCTTAGATGAATGCTTTTTAGATTTGTTAAAATTAGGTCAGCGCTACATCCAAGATGGCTGCCATTACCATATATGGTCGAAACCTTAAAAAATCTTCTTCTCCAGAACCTCTGGACAGATTTCAACAGTTTTTCTTTTAAAATGATCGCCAACGCCTAGACTATCAAGTTTGTTCAAATAAAGTCCCCGGGGTCAAAAATGGCCGTGCCCCGGGGGTCCAAAGTTTGTATATTGAGGTTTTGCATGTTTTTCATATAGACATATAGGAAAAAACTTTAAAAAATCTTCTTCTCTGAAACCACAAGGCACAGAGCTCTCATGTATTACATGTAGCATCAGCTTATGGTCCTCTGCTAAGTTTGTTCAAATGGTGACCCTGGGGTCAAATTTGTCCCCGCCCCGGGGGTCACAATTTTACATAGACTTATATAGGATTTTTAAAAAAAAAAATCTTCTCGGAAACTACAACAGCCGGAGGTTTGATATTTTGCATTTACTATAAGCTTATGGTCCTTTACCAAGTTTGTTCAAATGGTGACCCAGGGGTCACATTTGGCCCCACCCCGGGGGTCACAGTTTTACATAGGCTTGTATAGGCAAAAATGAAAAAAAATCTTCTTCTCTGGAACCACATGGCACAGAGCTCTCATGTATTACATGTAGCATCAGCTTATGGTCCTCTACTAAGTTTGTTCAAATGCTGACCCTGGGGTCAAATTTGTCCCCGCCCCAAGGGTCACAGTTTTACATAGACTTAGAAAGGATCTTTTTTTTTAAAAATCTTCTTCTCGGAAACTACAAGAGCCAGATGTTTGATATTAAACATTTATTATAAGCTTATGGTCCTTTACTTTATTGTTCAAATGGTGACCCTGGTGTCACATCTTGCCCCGCCCCGGGGTCACAGTTTTACATAAATGCTTGTATAGGGAAAAACTGAAAACAAATCTTCTTCTCTGGAACTGCAACAGCTTAAGGTTTAATATCTTGCATTTGCTATAAGCTTATGGTCCTATACCAAGTTTGTTCAAATTGTGACCCTCGGGTCACATTTGACCCCGCCCCAAGGGTCACATGTTTTACATAGACATGTATAGGGAAAAACTTAAAAAATCTTCTTTTCTGAAACTGCAAGAGCCAGAGGTTTAATATTTTGCATTTGCTATAAGCTTATGGTCTTCTACCAAGTTTATTCAAATGGTAGCCTATTGGTCATATTTGGCCCCACCCTGGGGGTCAGTTTGACTTAGGCTTGTATAGGCAAAAGCTTTTTTTTTTTTTTTTTTTAGTTTTTAATATGATTTTTTTTTTTTTTTTTCAATTGCATTTTTTTTTGAATTTTTTTTTTTATTTTTTTTTTTTGTTTGTTTCAATTTTTTTTTTTGAATTTTTTTTGAATTTTTTTTGAATTTTTTTTATTGATTTTTTTTTTTTTTTTTATTTGATTTTTTTTTTTTTTTAAATATTTTCATTATCTTTTTAATTACTTGACACTTACTTTAAAATTTATTGTCGGCGCTACTCATCCTAAATGCCTTGTTGAATTTCGACGAAACTTGGCAGGAAGCATCGGTAAGATGTCTAGTTGTGCATATCACGCTTTTGTTCCAGTTTGCTGATTTTTGACGGAGTTATGGCCCTTTGACATTTTTATTTTAAATTTCTTGTCGGCGCTACTCCTTAAACGGCTTGTTGGATTTCTACGAAATTTGGCAGGAAGCTTCAGTATGATGTCTAGTTGTGCAAAGCGCGGTATATCAATGAAATCCTGGACAATTTCGAAAACTAGCTAGATCGTGTTAGTAATAACAGAGTTATGGCCCTTGATTTGTTGAAAAATGCTATATTGTATTTTTCTTTGTTAAATCTATAGGAGAAGAGAGCTATATCTAGCTATATCTATCTAAATCTATAAGAGCTGTTTTAGCCAGTAGAGCGTCCACAGGCCCTCTTGGGCCTCTTGTTTTTGTTTATATTCATTTTTTTTTTGAACTACCGGTATCCTCAATCCAAAATGATTATTTAAGTAATAAATAGAGCATGTTCTCATCGATTATGTTGATTTAAACATGTAATGGGGCACAGTGTCCATCAAGGTGCTTAAATCAACCGACAACATGAGGCCATACTGTATTTGTTTTGTAGCATTTTGCCATACTCTAACTTCCGATAACTGGTAGTTAGAGTAAACAAGGTGTTATTTTCAATTAAATGATTTATAACTGTTCAAATACAAACGATATGTCAGTGACCATGCTACATATTAAAAAGAGGACATTCAAAACAAAAAACTCCATTTCATATTGATATCTCTGTTCTGCTAATAAATCAATCAGGCCCAATGTTTATAACTTACGTGGCATTATGGAAAAAGAATCATAATTATGCATGCAAGAATAATATAACATATAATAAAGTAAAAGGCCCGTGTTGTTCCGGGGGCCCCGTTTGGTCACGGGGCAAAGAATAGGGCCACTGCAGATCCCTTTGGAGGGGTAGGCAGAGGGGTAGAATCCCCCCAAATTCATGTTAATTTTATCATTTTTTGTTCATGTTCATTAAAGGTCTTCATCATGATCCCTGCATTGTTTCAGGTGCCATCTCACTCACATCAAAAGAGCAGTGGCAGAAAAACAATAAACGTGGCTCCAGCTTAGAGTTTCTATGATAGAATTTGCAGCAACTCTGCAGTTCAGGGTGAGAAGGTTCTTAGGCCCATTTTCCATATTTTATCTCGATGTACATGGAGGTTGAGCCTGGCATGTTCATGCCTGTTAGGCGTCATATAACCTTTCATGGTTTGGTGCACCTTAAAACCCAATTCAATTCAATAAATTGTAAACAAAAAAATATGAACAGTTATTAAACATAGAGATGGAGGCCATCTTGTAAAAGAAAGTTACAAAAAAGAATAGTCCGGTAATTAAGGTCTAGATATCATGCATTTCCATTCATTCTGAACACTGTTGTGATTCATGGCCCTGTCCATTAATAGGATAGCTGAGTCAGTTCAGTCTGGTAAATGTTTGAAAGCGCATTTTTTTCTCCCCTATAAATGTTGCTTTTTCTTAACCCTTCACCCGTTCAGCACGACTATAATAGCCTTTGCGTCGATCAGCCTGCGAGTAAGTCGCAGACTGTGATTAACTCGCAGGCTGATCAAAGTTTACAATGTCCATCTGCTGATCAGCCATTTTTCCGAAAACACCTCTTTGTCACAAAAATGGAATGGTCCTAATTTAAAGAAAGAACAGTCCATTATATATATGTAGTGGGTTAATGGATAAAATAACTATCTGTCTGCTTTATTCTGTATCTTTTATGATGATTTTTTGCATGTTAAACCTTAAATGCGGGAAAGAAATATGATGAAAAAAATGAGGGATTTTCACAAAAATAAGGTTTTCCATTTGAAATACTATTCCAGTAAGTTTCGTTCCAATATCTCATTCCTTACTGAAGTTATGGCACGGACACCATGAGTTTGATGCCCAAAGACTAATTTAGCAACAGCGACATTGTCCCAGTGAACTCAAATACAAGATTCTTTTACATATAAGCTACCTACACACCAAGTTTCATTCCAATATTTCATTCCTAACACAAATTATTGCCCCGAAATCATTTTATTATTTTTAATAAAAGAGACCTTGATCCGAGTGGCCTCAAATGCAATCCCAAGCTTCCACTGCACATTACTGGAAACCAGGAGTTTGACGCAGCCCGTCCACCTATCCCTGCTCACGAGCGACATTTACCAATCTAATTACCAGAGGTTTTCTTTGAAAAACACTACTAAAAATATCAGAAACACTTTGTAGTTAAATACTTACGTTAAAATTTGCGTTTTGATATCCGCAGACGTCATATCTAGAACAGTCCTATAACCAGTTTGGCGAGACTTTGCCGCAACCATCGGCGATGCTGGCGCACCATTAAATTTTCCCGGCGACGGTGGTGGACTTAATGTCACTGATGATGATGTAATGGCACTGTCCACAGTTGAGGTGCTGTTGCTAGGAGAAACGCTCCCCTGCCGCTGCGGAATAATCCCATTGTGAGATACATTTTTGGTTGACCTAGTTTCTCTAGTATCATCTGAATTTTGAGACTGTTTGTTTTGCGAAACATGAGAATCACCGCCATATCTTCTCATAAATTTACCAGATTCCGTGCGTACGGGCAACTGGCGAAAGTCTTGAACTTGCACACGTGCAACACTTTTTTGTGGAGACAAACCTTCGTCTGAATCACTATTATACAAAGGGTTGCGCGCTTTTGCATTTTTTTTATCGTCTTTATTGTTATTTGTATTAGCACCATTATAGTTATTATAACTCGTCACAAAGTCGCCAAGCGGCACAGAATTACTGTTAGCTGGAACAGTAGACGAAATGTTTGGCGAGCTAGCCCAATTCTGGAAACCCTGCTTCCTTAAAGTAGGGTCATTCATTTGATAATTTAATGTTCCATTTGGGAATTGCTTTAACGGATCTTGGTTTATCACCTGAAACAAACTTGGATTAGATTTCCTGTCAAATGGTTGTCCAGCATTAAGAGTCATATTATTCAAGAAAAAAGCCATTTGTTGCGAGGTAGGTGGCGCTTGCAGTCCTAACGTTCTCATATAGTCGTTCAAATCATACGGTAATGAGCCGTTCATCATGGGACCAGTCTGAGGATTGTAAAGCCCGAAATTAGACTGGTACCCATTCTGAGGTAGCTGTTGCCCAAACAAGTTTGTGAACGTCGGTGTTGTTGCCGTTTCATACATACTGCTGTAGTTAGGCATCAAGGCTCCTGTCGAAGGTACTGGTGGTACATTAAGCATCGACAGATTCTGTTGCTGATGCTGCTGCTGGAACAGCTGTGCACTTATCTGCTGCTGTTGTAAATGAGCGCTTTCTAGTCGTTGCAGCCGTTCCCTTGTCTCAGCCTCACGTATTTTGTGCATTTCTAACTCTATCTCTAATTGCTTTCTCTTTTCCTCCTCTATCCTTCGCTCATTTTCCCGAATAGCCTCATTTGCTCTTTCTGTGGCAGCCTCTTTTTCTCTTTTCTTCCCAGTTCCCGTTCCCTCGAAAGAAGAATACTTCTTTCTCTTATCCCTTGCTTTCATTGAATCAGTTTTGCTTCCAGGGTGCATTTGTTCATCAGGAAGAACAACCAACTTCCCATCAGTATTATAATATGCCACACCCGCACGTTTTATGTTCTGAGGAGCCTTTCCAACACTATCATCCTCCTCATCATTGCTTGTTTCTTCCTCAGAAGTAATTCCATTGTGCTGACGAAATATTACTTCACTAAATTCATTCTCATTTTCAAAGTATTTTTCACTTTCTGATTCAGAGTCGTCATCGTGAAACCCGTTCGGTAACGGATAGTCACTTGACCTGTCATGATGTCCATTTACAACAACATTAGGTCCATTTGAAGTAAGATGCCAATTTTTTGGAGCATCTTCGATAACTTCCAAGTCTTCAGTTCTCTGTTTGCGTAACAGTTTCCCCGACGCTTTGCTGATAGATCCGAAAGCATTTTTAACACTCTTGTGCATGGACTTCTTGAATTTCTTAACACTCCCAAACTTATTTTTAGGATTCAAATCTTCTGAAGACTCAGATACCCTCTGCTTTTTCTCTTTAGCCTTACCTTTCCTTTTTGCTTTAAGGTCGTTTACATTGCTGGGCACAATGGTTGATTTAAAGCCGTCTGATGACCCCTTTCTTGAGGTCATTGCTTCGCGATCTGACAAATTATCATCTGAATCTAGATCATCCTCTGGTGTCCAATCAAACGAGGCTGAGATTCGATATTTGTCGTTTGTATTTTTCGTTTCATCACCATTTGTATCAGGCACCATTTGGCGACTCTTGGTATAGGCAGACGTATTTCGATTTAAGGTAACATTTTTATGATAACGTGGTGGTTTTGGCAAAACCTGTGGTGGTTCATTTGCTTTTGTTTCTTTACTTTCCACTTCTAATTCCTTTCTTTCTTTCACATCAGAAATAGTATCTTTTTCAAGTTCATTTTCAACGCTGGTGCTACGCTTCAATTTTTCATCTATAGTACCCTCACTTTGTACTCTGTCATCACGCTGAGAACACGCTTTTTGAAGTTGTTCCCGAAAGACTGTATGCGGGTCTTTGGGTCTTGGTAGGACAGGTGTAGTCTGCTTCACAAGCTTTAAACATTTCGCACTAGCAGTTGCTTTGATATCATGCTGCAGTAGAGAACTCAGTCTACGCATTGGGTCAGCAGAATTCTGAGCAGAAGGTATTGAAGTCTGACTTTGAAATTTTGAAGGAGACGGGCGGTCGAAAACTGTTGTGGAATGTGTACGTTGCAATTTAGGTGAAGCTGGCTCCTTTAATGACTTGAATGAATTCATTCTTTCCAAGGTTGCGGACTTAGGTTGCACATCTTTCCTAGCCAAAGCAGGTGCTTCTGGCTTAAATTCAATCTTAGAACTCTCAAATACAAGTTTTGTTTTGGCTGACTCCTTTGCTTTTGGCTCTTCTGTTTTAGGTTCATCTGCATTTTCAGTTTGTTCAGTTTGTTTCATGTCATCATTCGTTGGAGCGATAGGTGTTTCAGAAGTCTCAAGGGATAACTGTCTTCGTGCGGCACGAGATTCGGACAAGTTTTTGATCTCTAGTAACCATGGAACCTGCCCCTCAGGAGTTTCTGAGGCTTTATGCGCCTGTTTCGTGCTTGGCGTCCGCTTCAAGATTATTTCTGGAGTCCCATTTGACATGCTGTTGCTGCGGGAAACATTTACTTGTTTTCGTGGAGAATTTGCCCCATTTTGTGGAGCAGGTGGGGGAGGTGGCACGTTTGTTGCTGTAGGAGGTATGCGTGAAACTGGAGGGTTAACAGTGTAGCGGGGAAGCATGAAATTCCGTCTTGGCGAGTCCATATCATAGTCAATCGGTGGCTCATTGTCGGGTGTATATGCAGCACTCCTGGGGCTTTGAGGGGTTCTAGGAGAAGTTGGTTGACTATTGGGTGCTGTGGAAGGTGGCGGGGGTGGGGCCTGTCCTGGTGGGGTAGGGGCCCTCTTTTTCTTGCTACTTAAGGCTGTTCCGGCACTGCTTGTGCTTCTGGTCGAAACTCTCGATGGTGCATCTCTAATAAATGCCTGCTGCTCTGTATGATTATTCAAGTCTGCACTAAGGTCACTTAATCTTTTTCCAGTTCTCTTTTCTAAATCTTCTATTGTTTTGTTGCGTCTGTGTTCCGCAAGTTGCACATATGTTAACTGATATGAGTAGTCCAAATTAAAATTGTTTTTCACAGGCAAGGAAGGGCCAGTTGCACCAGGGTATGACTGCATCAAAGGATCAAGTTTTACCCGTTTATCAATGTTTTCTTCAGGCTCTTCAATAATTGTGTGTTCTTGTCCTGTAAGGTTTGTCGTCAAGGACATTTGTCTTCGATGACTAGGTCTATATGGAACAGACGAACTAGCACTTTTTACATTATTGGTAACATTTTTCACATCTTTAACTGCGTGTCCATTAGGTATTTGCGAAACTGGAAAGATCTGTGCTGTTGGCGTCACTGATGGCGAAACATTACCCAATCCCGAAATATGTCCATTTGCAACTGGAGGAGGTGGGGGGGCGGGGAGGAGAAGTTGTATTTTCCTTCTCCGGCGTATCACCCCTCTTTTCTTCCCCATCATTAATTTCATTATTATTATCATTTTCATTGTGTTTGTAGTTCTCTAGGTTCTCATATGCATAAATATTTTGGTAATTAGGATTGCTTTTACTGAGTTCCATAGAAACCGGGCGTAACTTCAGTATCGGTATCTCCCTAGGTAAAACTTGGTTCTCGGGTTGATTGTAGGTGGGTCCATGAGGTCCAAGGTCACTAATTGGGCGAGAACTGGGCGGAGCATTTGGTCGTGACGGTGGCCGTCTCACAACGTCGACTGACGAGGGAGGTGGCTGCTGGGAGTTATTGTTGCCCATGGCGACGTCTGCTGCTCACTGATTGATCAGTCTGAAAAACATATGAATTAATTTTAATTATGGTATGTATGTGTGATATACAATCCTGTTAAAACAGGTAATACAATTTTATCATATAATCACTTTTTAATTTATTTATTTTTTCGGTGTTTGATATACGGTTTTAAATGCCAGTGACAAGTTGACAATAGGGCTACCACCTTGGAACGTTCAGTGGCAAAAAAGGCCACTGGGGGTTTAAACCAGGTTCTAGAATGCACCAAACCACACACTTTCCCTACTGTCTGGCATTTTAAAACATCATAAATGCCAACATGCGAATCAATGCTTGTATTTACATTATCCTTTCCCTTTAGTATTAACAATAACAGGCCTTGCGAGAATGATATTGATAATTAAAAGTGCAAGAGAGACAACTACTGTCCGTGTGTTTGGCCAGTGGAATATCCATTTTCTTTTGAGGCAAATTGGATGTGTACACAGTAGCCCTACCTCCTTAACAAAGTTTATTAAAGCTTAGAGGGCTTTTGTTTTCAAAAGATTTATTTTTTTGAAGAGAAGTTAAATGTATAATGCTGATTGAAGAAAAAACAGCAATAATATATACTGAAAGGAAAAGGAAACGCATAATGGGTATTTCGGCTATATATTGTTTGTTTAATGCTACTGCTAATCGAATGGTACAGGACGAAATTAAGGCCTGTCGTTTTGGAAAGAAGGTTTAAACAACACCGAACACACCAAATTTCATTATCGACAGAATGCGCATTTGGCTCAAGCAGGTGAGCAAACTAATATGCTTTAAACTTTGCAATCTCATAACATTAAACACACTACTGAATGGCTTGACTTTTTCAAGCGAAACTTCAACACGATTTATGAATTTCGTGTAACAAGGTATACTTCGATTAAAAGGTCTACTACATCACAGACTTGTTCTTTCTGTAATTAGTTGTAGCCCCTTTTTGTACAAAACACGTTGAGATATATCTGGAATATTACAAGGACTTAGATGTGTTAATAGTGTCGTATTGGCAATTTTTTGATTATGCGTTTCTTTTTCCTTTCAGTACCGCATACATCAACTTCTTTTTCCTTTCAGTACCGTAAACATCAACTTCTTTTTCCTTTCAGTACCGTATACATCAACAATTGTTGTTGTGAATATAAATAGATGAACCAAATTAACATAATTGTTAATCAATTATGCATTAAACCAGTAAAACATGTACTATTAATTGATGCAAGAAATATTTGTTTGAAATAATAGACAACAAACACATATAAGGCCAGATTTTTTAATTTTTGGGTTCTCAAACCCTCCGACCCTAATTTTTGCAAAAATGAAAAAAAAAAAAATCAAAAAACTCTTTTAAAAAACACAAACAAATGTTTAAAAAATGTATCCGTTATTAATTTTTTGGTCACCCATTTCAAACAACCAAATTATCATGGTTAAAAATTAACGTAAAATCAAAAGATCATGTTATATAAATTTGTTCAGGTCCATTTTATGTTGTACAATGTGACTAACACCATTACAACATACACACTTATAAAGGTTCAGATTTTCTTTTTTTCTCCTCCTGTGGAACTTTTTCCAAAAAAAATCTGAGAACCAAAAAAAGAAAAACCTCTGGCCTAAATAGACGTCATGTGTAATCCCATTGAAACTGTGTATTAAGTAATTACAACTAAACATTTGCTTGAATTTGCCAGAAATTTTTTACACGAAACTTAACTTTAATATATGTCTAAGCAATGCTACCATTGAATATTATCAATCATTCGATCAGTAAGTTTACAGATGGTAATACATGCTATCTAACTTATGATATATAATCGATCAATGCGCATCTTTTTAACACTTTTTTTTTTAGCTGTAGTAGTTACTTGATATGAAGGTGTTTTAATATACTTAACATCATTAAAAGTGCAAGTTTTCTTATTTTGTGTTTATTTTTAATTAAAATGTCTACAAGATCGATTGCATAATTTCGATTTTATTTCTTCCAATACATGAATTTGATTTCTCATCAGATTTATAGGGAATGTGGATAATTTTCTAACAGGTAAATAACAATACAATCGATCTTGGAAATAAACACAAAATAAAAAAACTTGCACTTTTAATGTTAAGTATATATACAAGTACTGTAAGTTTTATGTAAGTTTCATGTGTGTATTGAGCAATGTGCATATTTTATCCAGTTTTGTTTTTATTCAAGGCTGTAGCAGTTACTAGATAAAGGTGTTTAAATAAAAGACCACAAGTTTCAGTATTCAGCCACTAAAGAGTTCTATTAAATACCACAAGTTTCAGTATTCAGCCACTAAAGAGTTGTATTAACTATCAACCCAATGGGATCACACATAAGGGGACTTCATCAATGAAAAAAAAATTGTTCAACATTTGTAATAAAAGGTATGGAATGCACTGATTTTTATTTGCCTCATAATTACAGTACAGCCTATTAAATGACACAGATCGAACATCACAACTGTTTCACTTTGATTTACAGGAAAAACAACAATCAGATACAAGATAGTTGACAAAATCAACTAAAAGTCAGCAAACAAATCAATATAACATATCCTAGTCAGATATATATATAAAAGCATTCCGGATATTTAAGTTTCAAAATCGATACACCTGCTGTAATATCAGATAATTACTGACTGTATTTACACTGATGAATGGCAACATGTTGCAGAACGTGGGTTTCAAGCTGGCGACCAATAACAGCTGGGTATATCAAGATGTCAAGAATCCGAGTTTATTATAATAAATCCTAAATCAATATGCAAGTAGGCTGGCTTTATCGAAGAATGGCAAAGTATTAAGTAGGTCTGGAATGAAGTAATCCTATTTTCGATATTGTAGTTTGTATCAGTTTTTAAGGCCATACTTAAAAAAATAATTTGTTTGCTGTTTCCCGTCCCAGGATTACATAGATGGGTAGATAGGTAGGAGATTTGTTTTTCCAATGACAGTAAACACCACAAGAAATTAATTTAAAAGAAAAATATACTGAAGATAGCACCAAAAATAATTATAAGTGTTAAAGAATTGCTAGAAAAGTTTTGCTTAGGGCCCTTTTTTGTGGATGGGCAGGGAAACAGTAAACCAACAATTTTATTTTGTTGGCCTAAGAAGTCCATAGAATACCAATAAATTGTGTCTGGAAGCGAAATCCTTGACATTACAATGGTGTATGGTTTATATATTCAAGATCAAGAAATTTAGAGGGTCTCAAAGCAATCCGCTTTGTCAGGTTCTAATATCTGAAGAAGTCCTTCAGAAGAAAAAACAATACAGAAAGTTTAATTGGGTCTTAATTCAAGAAAGGCTTGAACTATACTAAAGGAAAAAAGAAATTTAACTCTGGAATTTTCGCTATATATTGTGTGTATAATATGCTGCTGTTTTTCGAGTGGTACATGGCAACATTAGGCCTTTCCTTTGGGAAAAATACTACAACAACACAATAACGGTTTAATCCCTTCAAAGATTTCATTAGTGATAGAAAATGTGTTAAATTTGGCTTAATAAATTTTGCGATCTCTTTACATTAAAGGGAGTACATCAGGCTTTTCAAAGGGGTCTAGGGTCCGACTTAAAATTGACAAATAATGGTATTTTTTATTTTAAAGCGCCTAAACATAATGAATGATCCTTAAAATGACCCCTTAGTTATAAGGAAATTCATTCTGTACAGCAATACGTGCTATCCTAGGTTACGCACCAGGGTTAATTACAGCATTTACGCCCAATTCCGTCCTAGCTATATGGTGTATTCGAAGTTTAAACCTTAACAATATGGCTCCAACATCATATTTTGATGGATATAAGTGTTTTATCATGAATTGGAACATTTTTATAATTTAAGGTATTTCTAGAAAAATCATGATGTACTCCCTTTAAATACAGTTATTTATTGTTTTACTGAATTGGATTTTATAGTCGCACCAACAGCTAAGGTCATATATGGCATACCCGTCTGCCTCTAGTGGGGTTTGCAGTGGTTGTATTCTAACCCGGCAACCACACGGGAACTTAAGTGTATAATCCATGGGCCTGTAACATTAAGGCACAAATGAGTGTGGACTAATTGGGTGTGGACTAATTGGGGATTTAAGGATTAAGTAGTTTACATGTAACCAGCAGTACAGGCAACATACATTCCATACACACTCGTATAAAATGGTCATCTAAAGGTTCTGGGCCCTGTTTTATTAAACAAGTCTCAAATTTTAAAACTGTTCATATTTCTGCACCTAATTAAGGATTCAACGTAGACAATTATGTGTGCATTATGTCAGAAATATCAAATGTATAAGAAAATGAAATGAAATCGCGTTCATTAATTTTGAGTATTGTCAATCAGAGTAAAGAATTTAACTTACGATCAAAATTGTCGTAAGTTGTTTCATAAAACCAGGCCATGTTCTTTACGGCTTCTTATGGCATTTAAAGGCCTTAAAATAATAAATCTTATATGAGTTTCACAAGATCGACAAACTACACACTACAGTTGAACTGAATGTTGTTTAACTTCATCAACACAATATACGTATTATACAATCTGGCAAGAAGTTTTGATTTTCTATGATGGTAAGGGAGGGGGCGGGGGCTTCTATTAGGGGAAATATGGTAGGTTATTGAGAGCTGCCAATTATTAAATTAGCACAAGCACTATTTTAAATTATTTCTATAAAATTACCAAGAATATTTTTTGTGTTAAAACATTAAATACTACAAAGTGATCATACCTGCCACCAATGAATGAAATATTTTCTCCATCAATTAACCAATTAACCAACACTCAAATATCCGAATTCCAAACCACAAATTACTCTCCACTTATCTCCACTCGCTCCTCCTTGGGGCCAATGAATTGTGTTACCAATGTCCCTCAGTTGACAAACAATCACAAATCATTGTTATTTAAAGTTTCCATACAACACAGTTTTGCTATATTCTGATATCGTAAGTATTACCTTTAACAACCAAATGACTAACCTTCACTAACAACTGCGCGATTTTGAATAAATGAAACCGGTACGCTATTCTCATATATCAGCCATAAGTTTAAATTGTTTAAATGTTCTTGAAATATATACCGAAGTTAGTTTATTTACACAAAAGAAATATAATTGGGCTTAAGATTGGATCATTTTCTCTTTGTGTACAATAACAAGGATCTTTACTGTGATTAGAACATACTGCATGTATAATGCACCCTGATGTCTCAATGGAAAATATTCACTTCCTATTAGGTAAACAAAAATACGCTAGAGTTTTGATTTTGAATAAGTTTAAGCAGCAGATCTCAGCATCAAAACAAAATATTCCCTTATGCTTTGGGTAAAATAAATCACATGTCACACTCCCAAAAGTTAAACAATCCTTCACTGCAAGTGGATCATCAAGATCCCTCATAATCTGCATTTATATATTATATCTTTTTTTTTTAAAGAAAACTTTAGGATCATGAAATTTCATGCATAGGCTGCACCCAATTCCCCAGTGATGGGAGGGGAAGGTGGGGGTGGGAAGAATATTTGTTTAATTGTATATTTTTGCTTATCTATTTTTTTAAATTATTTAAAGAAAACTGCACCTAATCTCCTACCCCCATCTTAAGTCCTAAATCCCGGCCCGCTAACCCGTACCCAGTCACAATTCCATCACCCGCTTCACGACCACAATATTAAACTGACTTCCTTGCACTGAAGCAATCCTTGTTTACTAGTGTTAATTACCCGGGACCATCACCTTTGATAAAATCATGAATCTGATTGGGCAATGAAGGTGCCATCTCGAGCAAACATCAAGTTTGTATCTGCATCCAATATCGAAACATACTTATGAATGATGTCATTTATCGGATGGTTAAATAAATATTTTTGTATGATTTTATTTAGATTATAAAAATTTATGATGTGGATTTGAATTTTAAAACCAGGTAGGTGTTAGTCATAAATAAATAACTGGTACATGAATAACACCATGTCATGATGCGTAAATAACTTTTCTACGTTTGGGTCTGTTTTTGTAAAGAAAATATCCAAATTTCCTTGTTCAGAAGTTTCCTTTTTCCTTGGCTGTAAGGACTGATAAATGTAGACGCAAACTGGGTGGTCCGTGTATTAGTCGATCTGCTAAGCATGTTAAAATGTCTTCGATTGAAAAGAGTAGGGCAGAGTTCCAGGTTCCCTACCTATCCTTCCTCTCTCTCTCTGGGGCCGTTAAAAAAACATTTAATTGATAAAGTGGCCCAAACCAGTAGGTTTAGTTAAGTTTCCCTGTAATAAACTTAATTCCCAAGGGCTTGGGTGGCCTAGTGGATAGGCTGGTGCCCTTGAAACTGTCCCCACTGAGGTTTGTTGGTGTGTTCTTGAGCAAGACACTTTCCCCTGGACTCATCCTAGCCTCGTCCATGGGGAAGCACCTCCATGGTTGAGGGGTTAACGACATTGTATTGTCCTTCTTGCCTCTCACACTCCTGGTTCGAACCTCAACTTATGAGATAATGTTGATTCTTATGGATAGCGGGATGTATACAGTATTGGAACTACCCAGGAAAAATAGCATGGATTGCCTCTACCACAAAGAAACTGACCATCATATATGGCCTAAAACGTGCTAAAACATTATGTAAAACACCATCCAAACAAATCATAAACCAAATCGCCGATTGGGACATTAACCAGGCAGTTTTGTGTATCGGAGTCGATTGTTATTAAAATAACTATAGGAATCTATTCATTAGTAAGGACATCTGTATTCTTCCCCTCTATCTATTCATTCAGTAAGGAGCAGGACAGCTGTATACTTCTCCTCTATCTATTCATTAGTAAGAAGCAGGACAGCTGTATTCTTCCCCTCTATCTATTCATTAGTAAGGAGCAGGACATCTGTATTCTTCCCCTCTATCTATTCATTAGTAAGGAGTAGGTCAGCTGTATTCTTCCCCTCTATCTAATCATAAGTAAGGAGCAGGACATCTGTATTTTTCCCCTCTATCTATTCATTAGTAAGGAGCAGGGCATCTGTATTCTTCCCCTCTATCTTTTCATTAGTAAGGAGTAGGACAGCTGTATTCTTCCCCTCTATCTATTCATTAGTAAGGAGTAGGACATCTGTATACTTCCCCTCTATCTATTCATTAGTAAGGAGTAGGACATCTGTATACTTCCCCTCTATCTATTCATTAGTAACGAGCAGGACATCTGTATTCCTCCCCTCTATCTATTCATTAGTAAGGTGTAGGACAGCTGTATTCTTCCCATCTATCTATTCATTAGTAAGGAGTAGGACATATGTATTCTTCCCCTCTATCTATTCATTAGTAAGGAGCAGGACATCTGTATTCTTTCTCTCTATCTATTCATTAGTAAGGAGTAGGACAGCTGTATTTTTCCCCTCTATCTATTCTTTATTAAGGAGCAGGACATCTGTATTCTTCCCCTCTATCTATTCATTAGTAAGGTGTAGGACAGCTGTATTCTTCCCCTCTATCTATTCATTAGTAAGGAGTAGGACATATGTATTCTTCCCCTCTATCTATTCATTAGTAAGGAGCAGGACATCTGTATTCTTCCCTCTATCTATTCATTAGTAAGGAGTAGGGCATCTGTATTCTTTCCCTCTATCTATTCATTAGTAAGGAGCAGGACATCTGTATACTTCCCCTCTATCTATTCATTAGTAAGGAGCAGGACATCTGTATACTTCCCCTCTATCTATTCATTAGTAAGGAGCAGGACATCTGTATACTTCCCCTCTATCTATTCATTAGTAAGGAGTAGGACATCTGTATACTTCCCCTCTATCTATTCATTAGTAAGGAGCAGGACATCTGTATACTTCCCCTCTATCTATTCATTAGTAAGGAGTAGGACATCTGTATACTTCCCCTCTATCTATTCATTAGTAAGGAGCAGGACATCTGTATACTTCCCCTATATCTATTCATTAGTAAGGAGCAGGACATCTGTATACTTCCCCTCTATCTATTCATTAGTAAGGAGTAGGGCATCTGTATTCTTTCCCTCTATCTATTCATTAGTAAGGAGCAGGACATCTGTATACTTCCCCTCTATCTATTCATTAGTAAGGAGTAGGACAGCTGTATACTTCCCCTCTATCTATTCATTAGTAAGGACATCTGTATTCTTGCCTCTATCTATTCATTAGTAAGGAGTAGGACATCTGTATTCTTGCCTCTATATATTCATTAGTAAGGAGCAGGACATCTGTATACTTCCCCTCTATCTATTCATTAGTAAGGACATCTGTATTCTTGCCTCTATCTATTCATTAGTAAGGAGTAGGACATCTGTATTCTTGCCTCTAACTATTCATTAGTAAGGAGTAGGGCATCTGTATTCTTGCCTCTATCTATTCATTAGTAAGGAGTAGGGCATCTGTATTCTTTCCCTCTATCTATTCATTAGTAAGGACATCTGTATTCTTGCCTCTATCTATTCATTAGTAAGGAGTAGGACATCTGTATTCTTGCCTCTAACTATTCATTAGTAAGGAGTAGGGCATCTGTATTCTTGCCTCTATCTATTCATTAGTAAGGAGTAGGGCATCTGTATTCTTCCCTCTATCTATTCATTAGTAAGGAGCAGGACATCTGTATACTTCCCCTCTATCTATTCATTAGTAAGGACATCTGTATTCTTGCCTCTATCTATTCATTAGTAAGGAGTAGGACATCTGTATTCTTGCCTCTAACTATTCATTAGTAAGGAGTAGGGCATCTGTATTCTTGCCTCTATCTATTCATTAGTAAGGAGTAGGACATCTGTATACTTCCCCTCTATCTATTCATTAGTAAGGACATCTGTATTCTTGCCTCTATCTATTCATTAGTAAGGAGTAGGACATCTGTATTCTTGCCTCTAACTATTCATTAGTAAGGAGTAGGGCATCTGTATTCTTCCCCTCTATCTAGGTCAGCTGGAAATAACCTTTCAATAACATTCAATTCAAAAATCATTTCATGATCTACCGGTATGGCAATTTATAATAGGCATTCCATGACCTTGTGCTCAACTTAAATCTTATATACCTGTACACTCTCTAGATCCACTGTCTATTGTGTTTAAAAACGACTATATAGTATTTGTGGGCCATAGGATTACAACTATCTTTAAATCTTTACACCTTAATGTGCATGGTCGGTATTATATTCAATGGACCTATGTGAAACGTCAGCGCTAAGTGAACACCCGTAACACCGTCAAGTTTATATCGCAAAACAATATAGGTCGAAGATTCATTTTAATAAAAAGTTGTTGGTGTAAAATGTTTATAAAGTAACTTAACCGACATAAAATTCTACAGTCCAAATGAATGGACGTTTTTGGGAGACATAAATTTTATACCTGTTTACAAAAACAAAGTCAGCGAAATTATCTACATGCCCACAATTATAAATGGTAGTAAAACACGACTTAACCCTTAACCCGCTAAGCATGACTATAATAGCCTTTGCGTCCATTGAACCCAGATCAGCCTGCAAGTAACTCCAGCGGGTAACAAGTCATTTTCCCCAAACACCCCTTTGTCACATAAATGGAATGGTCTTAATTCAAAGAAAGAACAGTCCATAATATATATGTAGGGGGTTAAGGGTTAAACTGCTACACTATAAGATTGATAATGTGTTTTGTTTACACAGTGTATTAGGACTGATCTTCGCAGCAGTGTTTAATAGTGGTCCGGACCAGCATTATGCCAAGTTTGATCAAAATACATAGAAAAGTGATACAGTCATATAGTATAATGTTTTAAGAACTACTAGAATAAAATACTTATAATATAAATTATATTAACTAAACTCCTTTGAAACAATTCAATGTACCATGAGGCCCTCATTCTTAGTATATCTTTCAAGCTTCAAACTGCTGCGGGATCGAATCCCACTGGGAGCTCGACTTGTAAGTGAGGAAGTGTCGATTCTTACGGATGGCAGGAGGTGTACAGTGCTGGTATTACCCAGGAAAAGTGGGTTGTCTGCCTCCACCACAAAAAATTGACCGTCACATATAACCTTAAATGTGTTGAAAATGTAAAACACCATACAAACAAACAAACAAACAAACAAAACATCCGAAGAAAACAAAATCTGATTCCTATGAAACAACTGACCTTGCTAACGATCACTACAGTGTTCTCGGTGTCATAATGCTGGCACTGTGCTATATTCATTTGTCAAACGGTATACTTAATATACGAGGTTTAAATTGTCAGCAAGTCATCGTAAAACTCAACATGAACCAGTCAAAGACGGCAAGATACCCCCGTGGCTGATTATTAATTTTGACCTTTGAACCAAGACTGTGATCAGGATTACCACCTTGACCTTTTGATATTTGTATCGTTAGTTCACTTATGCCTTATACTATACATATGCAAAGTCTAATAAAGAAATATGAAAAAAAATAAAAATGTTTATCGGAAATAAGTTCAAATGCATCGACAACGATACTCACAAATACATACCTGTGTGTCTAATGCCATGTATTTTCTTTAGCCACACACACGAAAACACACACACAGGAAAAGTCCTATTAGACTTTTCCACACTCATTTTTTATTTGCTAAAACAGCTCTAACCCTAAACTGTAGTCACAGAAGTGTACTGTGGTCCATACAGATGGACAGACACTCCAGGACAGACACTCCGACAGCTCAATGGCTGTAATTAACTCCCTTTACTATATCCCCCTCCAGGGTAATTAAGCGATGATCATAAAAAAGAGCATATCTGAGTGACTATATGTACTGAAAGGAAAAAGAAACGCATAATCAACGTTCCAGACTCTCTTGTGCACGTCCCTTTAAGATGTCTTATCAGGTTTGTGATGGAGGGACGTTAAACCTTAGAACCACACACACACACACACACACACACACACACGCATCATCGAAAAATTACCTATACTACGCTATTATATACACCTAATTCCACGTAATATTCCAGATATATATCAACAAGTCTTGTACAAAACGGGGCTACAACGAATTACAGAAAGGACAACTCTGTCATGTTTTTATATACTTTTAATCAAAGTATATTTTGTTACACGAAATTCATAAATGTTGAAGTTTCGCTTGAAAAAGTCAAGCCATTTCAGTATTGTGTTTGCAACTTTTTTAAAGCTTAAGTTTGCTCACCTGCTTGAGCCAAATGCGCATTCTGTCGATAATAAAACTTTAAAGAGGTAACCATTGGTGTGATCGGTGCTGTTTAAATCTTCTTTCCGAAAGGACAGGCCTAATGTCGCCATGTACCATTTGATTAGCAGTAGCATATCAAACATACTATCTATAGCGGAAATACTCATTATGCGTTTATTTTTCTTTCAGTATATTTCCTTTAGGGCACATGCAGCATTTACCAAGTGCAGAAACACCTACCTTAGAATAGGCCTACCGCTGTTATATTTTAAAGCAGTGAATACCATCAACTTAAATACATGGCTGATAGTAAAGTTAATGTGGCAATGAAACAAAAGCGCTTTATTCGTGTATAATATTATACACATGGCATAAATTGGTCATTAAATTATTCCTCATGTACTACTTAAAGTAGACTTAAAGGGAGTACATCATGATTTTTCTAGAAATATCTTAAATTATAAAAATGTTCCAATTCATGATAAAACACTTATATCCATCAAAATATGGTGTTGGAACCATATTGTTAAGGTTTAAACTTCGAATACACCATATAGCTAGGACGGAATCGGGCATAAAATGCTGAAATTAACCCTGGTGCGTAACCTAGGATAGCATGTATTGCTGTACAGAATGAATTTCCTTGTAACTAAGGGGTCATTTTTAGGATCATTCATTATGTTTAGGCGCTTTAAAATAGAAAATATCATTATTTGTCAATTTTAAGTCGGACCCCTAGACCCCTTTGAAAAGCCTGATGTACTCCCTTTAAGCTGTTGGCCGTGTACATATTGTGCAACAGAAAAAGTGTCAAATTGTATTTTTTATTCAGGAACATTAATTATAAGAAAATTTTATAACAAATTGTTTTTTACATATTACTAAATGTTGATTCTAGTGCACAAATAATATGCAAGAAGGTTTTAAGTCAAAATGATATGGATTAATGAATGCTAATTTCAATTGTTGATAAAAACTTCAATTGCTGCATATATGTAATAATGGCCCTTAAAGTTAAGAGAGACAGGTTTCATATTGTATTAAATTTTGTAGCAATCACTATATAACCAAACTAATGAAGGATATCAAAAAAAATAATTTAAGCCTGTCTGAGTGACTCAATTTCCCTCTAAGACGTAACAATAACCCATAAGCACTTAATGATAACATTACACAATTATGTTAGAAACTTTCTCTCAAAAACTGAAATCTGATTCAATTTATTAACTAAAATATTGTATATTTTCTTCTTCAAAAACACCACAAAACCATGTTGTTTAAAAAAAAAGAAGAAGATAAAAATACCCGTCTATTATATATATACCCGTCTATTATATATATACCCGTCTATTATATATATACCACAGCTGCTTCAGATTCCCAAAAGCATCAAATGGACTTACTCATCAAGAATTTATCCGGTTTTCACTCCTATAATCATATCTACACAACATATCTTCTATGTCAGGTCTGAAACGACTGGCTGCTGTTTATAAGCTACATACCATGTATCCGATTTATGTACACCGGTAACATCGCAGACTGATACCCTCATTATAATTTGTCAAAACATTCTAAACCGTAAAAATAAACAAAACATGTAACACTTGTGCCTGGCTGTCATTCCTTACAGTTACCACAAAACAAGACGAAATTCCCGACAAATAACCCTACCTACAAGCCCTTTGCTAACACGGATACGATTCTATCACACTGTGTGGGCTTAAACGGTCAACTGCAGTAGACCACGAAAGGATTAAGGTATTCAATTTGATCAAATGGAATGCTATATTGTCCACAATTATTTTTATACGGATAATCTGATCAATATTCATTATGCCGTCTTGTGAACTCGTCAAATAACGAAAACTAATTAGATTGACTGTATGTAAAAGATTATGGGAATTTAAAAATAAATTCTGCCCTCGAGATCATTCAATCAGAAACTCTTAGGTGCAATTACTGGTACTTAATTAAAGACAAATCAATCAATATTTTTTATCAATCAAAGCCTATAAAGCCTCACACTGTTATTATTATACAGTAATCATGTATACTGAGCAAAAATAAAAAGTACCCTCCTTTTTTGCTGGTATTACCATAGGCCGGTTTTTGAGGGCGTAGGATAGCTTGAACAGCACTTTAATTAAAGAATTTTTGATATTTTTAGGCACACTTCACCTAGTACTAAATATTCCTTTAACAGTTTAAAATTTTGCCAAGCAATACCCTTTTAGGGATGCTATAGAAACCTTAAAGGGAAGTAATTTGATGATTTTTGACAATCAAAAGCTGCTACCTACACAATCGGTGTTGTGTTTTTCTGTGATTTTTATTTGAAAGCAACGTATAGAGAAAGAGAATATTGTCTTGGACAAATTGAGGTAATGTGTGTAGTGTAGATTTTATGTATTTTTACCACGAATGCATGGCTTAAAAGGGAGATAACTCCCTTGTGTGTTGAACTTTTCAAACAAATCTTTTGTTTGGACTATTGGTGGTCGTCAATCTAATTATTATATATACATCATTTATTATTTCTTGTTTGCTGTCTTTATAATAAGGGAAAAAAAGAGGAGTACTTTTTATTTTTGCTCAGTATAGTTGCAGATAGTTTACGTAAAATAGAATTTATGAGTAGTTATGAACATGAATAGTCCATAATATAATAGCAAATCTTATACAACTGTTTATCACCATATACAAAGAGACTTATGTACTAACTTAAAATAGTCTTGATTTGAACAAAAAAACTATAATTGAAAATGCAAAATGTTGCATTCTTAAATGTACTGAGTGTATTAGAGGTGCACCTTTTACCTTAAAATGTGTGCTCTTACATAATTGTATCCCCTCAGGCATTCTTCAATGTTGAAAACCTCATCCATGTTTTTATGATACTTGCGAAACATTCACATTATTTATAGTGGCACATATACATTATTATATGACCTGAACCCCTAGAGAGAGTTTTGATAAATGTTTATTGTTGTAATTTTGCCCTAATTTGGCAGGATAGTTTTTTTTAAATTATATCATGTGTACTATGAAAAACACACACATTAGGTTGACACTTAAAGATGAGGTTGTTGTCGTACTGTATACAGAAAGGAATTCTGAGTACAACTGAGAACAAAATGTTCAGAAGATTATAGTGTTGTTGACAGCACATTTTGATGATAAAGTTTAGAATTTAATTGCATTTAATAGAATAGGGACATATCTCGACTAGATATCAATGTCTTCATATATTGTGTAAATCTCTCAATACGATGTCTGACATAATAAACCTATACTTTTGTATATATACCGTGAAAGTAATGAAATATTTGTCCGAAATCATTGACCGTTTCGATTTATCTTTAGAACATAACTATCACTGATATTGAGCCCTATTGTTGTGTCATGGCACATCAACAAATTAAGTGCTGTCCGAGATGTATCTGTCATAGGAATCTTGGAACCTTGCCTTACTCTTAGTATCAAATAAGATTCCTATGCTTCTTCCACACACTGAGGACAGACTCCAATGCAGTGTTCATTCCAGGCCGCGTCCTTGACACACTGAGGACAGACTCCAATGCAGTGTTCATTTCAGGCCGCGTCCTTGAGCCTTGGTTGCACCTTTTTCACAAATGGCCAACAGTTGCTCATGGATATAATTTTGTGCCGTAAATCTTTCTGTTATACCTGATTTGACAACAGCCCCATCTTCCGGACTCGAAATACATCTTGCAAGCTTGCTGTGGGCTGTGGTGACCCAGTGGATAAAACATGCATTGGGAGTGTTCATTCCAGGATTAAATATTATGGGGACATGTGGTCCATCCTGGTAAAAAAATTGGGGACATTATGAAAAAAGGGGGTCATGTAAATAATACGAATTGAAGTCAGAAGTAGCATGGGATGGGTATTTCTAAGAAACATAAGTGCTAGCCAATCAAACATCAGTATGACCGATTCATTTATGCTGTGATAAGTTTGAATGTGAACAAAAATGTTGGCCCTTAATTTTAAGGGCAATAGCGCCCAGCTGTACTTTTATAATGTGGGATAAGACTTTGGGTTTAGAGATAGCGAGAAATTTGCTACCTGTTTGATGTATAAAACTAACACAATAATAATTTACATAAACACTGTATGTTTGCTGAATGCTTGTCAAAATGTTTACTTTATTTGCTGTGTGCTTGTCAGAATGTTTACTTTATTTGCACACTTGTTTTCCATTTTATAATTGGGTATTTTAGGGTTTTCTCCTTGAAGTTTTTCACTGAAGATTTAATTATTCAAATATGCTGCATTTTAAGTAGCTCTGCTCTCCTTCGCATTCTTTAGCCACGTGCACTACCAGGGATCACTTCTTTGGTGTGGTCTTGTGCAAGACACTTCCCTCAGCTGTGTGTCGCAAATGGGGTCATAAACCAGTGGTCCCATGTATCAGTCTGTCCTCTGAGTATGTTAAAAAGCATATGTAGTAAGAGTAGGACTGTTTGCTGGAATACGTGGGTGTGCGAGAGAGGTACCCTTCGAGAGTTCGAGAGACCAATATTTGTACGGATCATGATTTATTTAGAAAGTATATTTCAACTGTAAATGAAAGCATTTTTAAGAAGTGCCTACAAGGAGCTATTTATAGACAGGTATAATGCATTTTGGAGATTTATTGGTGTTTTTTAGAGACCCAAAAGATACGGGGTGGGGGTGGGGGTGTGGGGGGTGTAATTAAGGAGTGGGGGAAAGTAGAATTTAGAATTAAAGGATAGGGGGAATATGCTCTTAAATGACCTGTGGAAGACCCTGATCTTACCTGTCTCTCTAGGGTGGCTCGAAATAACCTAAACAATGGGTTAAACTGTTAAACAGCAATTCAGTTCATGCCGACTAGTGGGTGTAAGTGACTCACTGGACAGTAAGCAATCTTATGTATAATAAAGGAAAACAGAAAAGCAACATGATTGGGAATTTCCGCTATTATTATGCTGCTGTTAATTGAATGGTACATGCACGGTGGGGAATCAAAGGCACCATAACGCTATTGTTATGCGTTAAAATTGTCACCGTGCATTTTCCGTTACGGTGCCCAGCGCAGAAATTGTTGTCAAAAGGTGAGTGTGAAATTGTGTTGTTCTTTATCAAGACGTTTTATGTCCAATTCCCCAAAATCGGGGAATGTCATTCGGGACAAATATGTCCAACCTTTATTTTGAAAGCAAAATAATTGACAAAATGCCAAAATCTAATCGTGTAGAGCGTTTGGACTTTGCAAGAGTTCATTGTTGATTTGTCAAAATCAGAATTTTGTGACCATTCTTCAACGATCTGCAGGTTTACGCTAATATTTGACCTTCATACAACTGTGTAATGGACAGAAGGATGCTCTGGTACAAAAAACTGAATATTATATGCCATATAAAATGCTATAAACCCATTTTTTGAAACGTCATGGTGCCCAGGTCGAAATTATGGTGCCCAGGTTGCGACATGGTGCCTAGTGCAAGTAACTTTAAAAGAAAGAAAAAAACGGTCACATTTAATAATACACAGGTATCCACTAAATAAATATTTGAATTGACTTGACCTGTGTTAAAATGTGTTTGTGGGGAAACTTAATTCAACTTCAAACTGCTAAATTATCCAATTAGTCCATCCCTCCACAATCCCTGCTTTTTGTTTCAAACTCTGTTCATGTTCCCATTAATTATCCACCAAATAGTCTCTGCAGGACATAACTATTTATTTAGTGGATACCTGTGTATATTTTATTAAATGTGACCGTTTTCTTTTTCTTTTAAAGTTACTTGCACTGGGCACCATAGTCTCGACCTGGGCACCACGATGTTTCAAAAAATGGGTTTATAGCATTTTATATGGCATATAATATTCAGTTTTTTGTACCAGAGCATCCGTCTGTCCATTACACAGTTGTATGAAGATCAAATATTAGCGTAGACCTGCAGATCGTTGAAGAATGGTCACAAAATTCTGATTTTGACAAATCAACAATGAACTCTTGCAAAGTCCAAACGCTCTACACGATTAGATTTTCGCATTTTTTCAATTATTTTGCTTTCAAAATAAAGGTTGGACATATTTGTCCGGAATGACATTCCCCGATTTTGGGGAATTGGACATAAAACGTCTTGATAAAAAAAAACACAATTTCACACTCACCTTTTGACGACAATTTCTGCGCTGGGCACCGTAACGGAAAATGCACGGTGACAATTTTAACGCATAACAATAGCGTTATGGTGCCTTTGATTCCCCACCATGACATGGCTACCTTGAAACTTTCCCTTTGGTTTGTTTGTTTGTTTGTATAGTGTTTTACGTCATTTTCAACATGTAAGGTTATATATGAAGGTCGATTTTCTGTGGTGGAGGCAGACCTCCCACTTTTCCTGGGTAGTACCAGTACTGTACACCTCCCGCCATCCGTAAGAATCGACACTTCCTACTTTCATTTTGGAAAAAAATACTAAACAGTAACAGACGAAATGTTATCCCTTCAAAGTTTCATTCAAAAATCAATGCCTGTCAACTGTCAGATAAAACTGTCTGATGAAGAAGTCACATATCAAAGTATTTATTGCAAACTTTATAACAACTATGGTGTTGTTGGCTGAGCATTACCTCCGCCCACACATGATCACCACATTTTAGCATGTTTCTCAACATGGTTCTATTCTCGGGTTTATATTTTATTTAAAAAGATCTAAAGCTCTCGGCGCTGAGATTTTATTCACACCCATCACAAAGGAGACGTCCCGCTGACAAAAAGTTGGGTTAATCCCCTGACGGATTACCAAGGTACATATAGGTAATCCTCCCAAATCTGTGTCATATGTTACGTTTATAACACTATTGAGTCCGTCGCTCTAGATTGTTAGACTTTTTTAATTTTTAAACATCATGCATGCATGGCCCTGTTTGTAAATCTTGAAGGACACTTTTTATTTTCCTGCTTTACTAAACTCAGCAAATGAGCTGACATAATAATAACATTGCGCTTGGAATATAAATGCTGATTTTACACTATAAGACGAGTATGTACATTTTCGGAAAAAAGCAGCATCGAGTGTTTACCAAAACTGTGTTTCTCCTAAAAACGTGTTAAAGGGTCCTCCAAATTGAAAAATAAAGTGATTTTAAATGAAAGCTTATTATAAAAGAATGTCAATGTCATCGTCCGTTTTCTCAAAAACCGTTGATAAATGCAAGTTTTACAGGTATGAAGTTTACCTGTACACAAAAAAATCTGGTGCGCGATCGATCTTCGGAAAATGACGTCATAAGGGACGACCAATCACATCTTCCGTACAAACTACCTAATTTACATAATCAATTATGGCGCATATCTGTGTAAACAAACCGTTACTCTTGTTGGATGTCCATTTTTCTCATATAGCCGAAGTGTTTTAAACACTGGAATATTATTGATGTGTTCGTGTCTTCATCATGGTGAAAAGGTGCTCATTAAGCTTTTGTAGAAAAAGTAAACAGGAAGGCAGTGTAAGTCTACACACATTTCCATGTTGCCGTCATCGAACTAAATGGATTGAACTTGTTCTGCAAAGCGGTGTGAAATGGAATTTTTCAGAGCACTCTCGCGTATGTTCGGACCATTTTACTGAGAAAGATATTGATGACTCTTACGAAAAGAAAAAGAGATTACATTTACTCTGTCAGTTCAGACAGGATAACATAATTATTTTTTTTGGTGTCCGGAAATATAACTTTCCGAAATTAATTCATATTTGCCAATGTCCGAATATTTTGAGAGGGAACGGTAAATTAACATTCTACGGTAAGTATTTTTAACTGTGATGTTCGGGGCAATCTCACCTTCGTTGTTTACGGTAATTACGAAAATCCATGCATTAATGATCACTTATTGGTAATTATGCGGCTATTCTATAAACTGTCTAAAATTACGGTACTCAACTTGGGCAAACTGTAAAATCAGTACACCAAGACACACTTTACACGCAGGTAGAGTGGGTTTATTCCTTTGAATTTTGCGGTGAGTGAGCGGTACATGTTTGATCTGTGGAACTGTCACGTTCTAGTCACAAGTGTAGTTATATGCTGGCTAATGCGGACTGTGTAATAGTATACTGGGCTTTATCCGATTCAATCCACAACAGTGAACTATTAAAAAAGTGTAAACAATGAACTAATGAACAATTATGACATCTAGTTTATTATATTAAATTATTATATTTTGTTTGAAATGTAGCAATGAACTTTATTGAATAATGAGACAATGCAATTTTAAAACATGTTGATTATTTTATTACAAAATAAAAACATACAAGGTATTGCAGAAAATAAATTAAAATTATAAAATAGTCGTGTTCTTTATCCATTTAATTGCACCATCATGTTATTCCTCAAATCGAAGCTAAAAAACAAAGCATGCCATGCTTATAGTATGAAATTAAAAATAGCTCATGTAATTATGCCCAAATCGCCCAGCACTTTACCTGTGTGAGTGAGACCGTATTTTTTTGCTGGTAATGCCAGATAATGGAATGACCCACTAGCTACGACAGCGCCCACACAAAACAACCCGTAACACCTACATTGGAATGGTTTTACCTTGTTTAGACAATTGTTTCAACACGCGCCTGACCGATTACACAAAATTATAGCATGGGTCAGTAATAATGTAATTGTTTCAAAATGGCTCGTTAATAACAGTAAAAAATCACCATCAAAAACTTTTTATTTAATTGCATCAAACAAGTTACAATTAAATTCACTGAAGTATATTCTGCTGCCTCTGTTGGTAATTATCGAGATGCAATCAGCAATTAGAAGTCGATGATCGTAGTTTTAACCTGTCATTTTCGGCGAATAATTCATCTTTTGCCGTGTCCGAATTTATAAAAGCATCAAAACTATTGAAATAAGATCGATTTCTTAATATGTCCGAGCACTAGTTTTATTATTTTCTTCAATTAATTAGGTGTCCGGAAGTAATGAGTGTCCGGACTCACTGAGTAAATACAGTAGGTATCAAAACTTAAAACCAATGCTGAAACCTGACGCAATTCACCGATTCTCCGATTTGCAGACCCACAGACGGAGACACAGTCACAGGAGGAAGACATTGAAAAATCTAATATCATGAGTTTATTTGTATTATTCGTTTATTGTTTTCATTTATACTTTATACGCTCAGAATCAAAGTGGATGGGGTACACAAAATGTTGATTGTCCACTTCGCTCGCATTCTTTACTTGGTTTGTGTCCGCCATTTTGGTTTCTAACGAACCATAGGTAATGCGTGACGTCAACGGGGCTTTTTCATTCGGCTGTTTCCGTGAAACCTCAGTTACGTTTCCGTGACGTGTGTATTAGGGGCAAATGTGCCGTATGGATTCGTCATTTACCGATGAACGAATAGGTTTACGATTTTGACCGAAGTATTTTTAGAAACTGCTAATCATTATCTTTGTAATACAAAGGAAAGTTATTTCAATTTGGAGGACCCGTTAACAATCCAGCCTACAGCGATAACTTCTATTTTAAGAACACACCGATGCCCCAGAATCAGCCGATTGACAGCTTCATATCAAGAGCTATTTTTAGAACAGAGCCTATATTTTATGGGTTTATTAAGCACATCCAACTGCAAAGTTATATTAGATTTTTAATATTTTTTTATTTTTTTTTTGTAATTTCAATCACCAAATTAGTGGTGATCCATTTATTCACCCCGTCATAGGTTTGTGAGGGTCGGGGTGGGCCACTAAAGTTATATTAGATGATAACGGAATGTACGGTTCGGTCTGATAATGGGAGGCTTTTATCACCAACATATTGTTTTATTACCTATACTAATTTATTAACATTATTACATCTGTAATATATCACAACTTTTTACATTAACTTTACGTCGTAGATTATTGGTATGTGCTACAAGATTTGATAATCTCTGTTCCCGAGCACCTGCTATTTCCGATAGTTTTCGTTACAAATACTACCAACGAATTGATGCTTGCCATAATTTTTTTCATGTTTTTAATGTTTCATACCATCTTTTGTCACATTGCAGACCTACAGACAGGGTTTCAGATGGAGTTAGGGGGGTTTGCATAATAGCAGTTTAAATGTATTGGTTACTTAAAGCTACAGTCTCTATATCAATCAATTTCTTCTTTGTTGGTGTGTCTTTATTTGTAACTTCATGTTCACCAGCTCATGTCGAAATCGAGTATTTAAGCGAGCAAATATAACGCAGGACATCATTCATTGTACAGACATGGACCAGTGCACAACGTACCTGTACACAGGTAACATTATGATTTACAGAAGAAAAAAAACTCGCGACCTTCTGATTTCAAGTCAGGTGCTCTATCCACTGAGCTATCCCGCTTCTTGAGAAAATGGTATACAATCTACCATTTATTATGAGGCAAAATAACTTGACATATTTGAATGCAACTCAAGATGAATCCATAAATATATAGTCCATCTTGTCAGACGTGTAAATTAACATTGCGTGGTGTAATACTACATGTTGTATTCCACCTCAAAACAACCCTATCTAGACTTATTTAGCACTTGATGAGTTTGTGTGTGCACTAGTTATTAAGTAATGCCTATTTAGTGTTTATAATGCTGGAACATACCAATAAATAGCCGTGGTCTAGTGGTTAAATGCATGTCCATCAAAACTTAAAAGCACAACGGCTGTGGTTCAAATCCCGTTCCGGGCTAGTGCTTTTTTTATTACATATATTCTGAATCCGTATATTTGTTGATTTTACCTGTAAGAATTCTAAATAAAAATGTGATATTTCACGCATCGATTTCTGCCTTATATACGACTATTGGGGTGTTCATCGATTTGAAACTACTTCACACGTGACTCGTTCATATTCATGAGTTATTACCAGTTAAAATAGAGACTGTGTAGCTTTAAGTGTGAGTCTAAATGCAACCATTTTATGATTTGTCGTTATTAAATACCTTTAAGACACAGACCATCATATCATAGTTCTCCCACTTTATAGGCACTATATAACGGTGCTCAAATTTAGATAATATACAACTGCAGTGTTTTTTTTTGGCTGTTTTTATAGCCGAAATTCGGTCATATTCCCAATGCCAAAACATACCTTTTTTTCCCAATTAAGAGGAAAAAATTCCCAATTTAAAAAAAATTTTTTTTTTTTTTTTTTTTTTTAGTGTCCCAATCCAATGATTGGGGTTCATTGGATTGGGGTTCAAAAGCTTATAAATTCTTCTGTTTATCTTGGTGTACAAAAAACAGTATTAAAGATATAATTATGAAAGGAAAGCTTTACTTTATATTTTTCCGAATTTTATTAAAAATCGCGCTACAATTCCCAATTTTATGAAAAATCGCGCTAAAATTCCCAATTCCAACGCCATGGGCTATGTTCCCAAAATAGAGAAAAAAAACACTGAACTGAGTGTTAACTTAGTTGGTAGTAATATATTTTGTTATATATTTACCCTTTTTTTTTTGTCATAAATATGAAAGTACTTGTATAACTTTATATTATCACACACTATCATGAATTATCTCTTTATCTGTTCTGCGCTTACTCGCCATAACGATTGTTAAATATGATGTGTTTCTATATATCCATTGCTGTTTACATATGTAAATCTTGGAATAAACATTTTGAATTGAATTGAATTAAGAATTCAGAAAATATTAAAAACAAAAATATTAAATATGTATTTATACATTACGTTTTGTCACGGTACATTCATTTTATGGGAAGATTAATTGGCGTCTCATTTTGATATACTTTTTGCATGGGATTGGACGTATGGGAATAATTTTTGCATAGTTAAGTAGTATTTAAACCTCAACCTAAATAAAGTAATATAAAGTAATATATTGAAAGAGGTCAAGCTGCTTTTAAAAAAGTTTATATTAAAGATTATAAAATTATAATTATGTCTTTATATTATAATCATTCAATCAAATATTGCAGGAACACTTGAATAACTTTATTAAAAAGATAATATTTTGAGATACTTAATATTAGATATGTATCCTGTAGTTACAGTTGTATAGCCTGTAGTTACAGTTGTATAGCCTGTAGTTACAGTTGTATAGCCTGTAGTTACAGTTGTGTATCCTGTAGTTACAGTTGTATAGCCTGTAGTTACAGTTGTATAGCCTGTAGTTACAGTTGTATAGCCTGTAGTTACAGTTGTATAGCCTGTAGTTACAGTTGTATAGCCTGTAGTTACAGTTGTATATCCTGTAGTTACAGTTGTATAGCCTGTAGTTACAGTTGTATAGCCTGTAGTTACAGTTGTATAGCCTGTAGTTACAGTTGTATATCCTGTAGTTACAGTTGTATAGCCTGTAGTTACAGTTGTATAGCCTGTAGTTACAGTTGTATAGCCTGTAGTTACAGTTGTATAGCCTGTAGTTACAGTTGTATAGCCTGTAGTTACAGTTGTATAGCCTGTAGTTACAGTTGTATAGCCTGTAGTTACAGTTGTATAGCCTGTAGTTACAGTTGTATAGCCTGTAGTTACAGTTGTATAGCCTGTAGTTACAGTTGTATAGCATATTTAGTGCCATGTAGAGTTTATAAAAAACAGGAATGAAGAATGGATGAATATCGCAGCAAGTTTCAGACACATGAGAAACACAAATTTGTGCACATCATAAAAGTCCATCAATATAAGTATCTTTCCTTAGTGCATGTATGTATGTATGGGGTTTAACGTCACTTTTTAACAATCTTTCAGTCATATCTGGATATACTGGGCCAAAGTCCAACCCATGTGACATATTGTCAAGGACATATATATCTTGCTACCCAGAACTGTATATTTAGTAAAGTTCAATTAGTGCTAATTGGTGATACTTTTCTGGAGAATTGAATAGCACCGATTGACTTTGATGTCACGAAAATATCATGCCATTGAACAATAGAAGCACAATCAAATTCAATAGATTCCCGATCTGTTTTCGGACAAAATATACCGTACATATTTGTATGAATGAAATCCATTTTTAGCAATTTTAAGCAATATTGATCCGTGCTATTGTTGTTGAACTGCCATCAACACATTATTTAGGTTATTGAGAATGGTTGAGCTATAGATTGTGGTTTTAACCATTAACCCCCTACATATATATAATGGATTGTTCTTTCTTTGAATTAAGACCATTTCCTTTATGTTACAAAGGGGTGTTTTGGAGAAATGACTGATTCGCAGTCGGGACATTGTAAAACCTGATCAGTCTGCGAGTTACTATTGTAGTTGCCCTTAGAAGGCTAAGGGTTAGTTTAACCTGCTCGGAGGATAGACTCCAATACACAGGACTTTCTGGTTTACGTCCCCATCAGAAGGAAGAGGTTTATGGCGTCTTGCCTAAAGACACACCAGAGAAACCCAGTGGTGCAAGTAGGGCTTGAACCAAGGTCATCGGATTTCAAGTCAACTGTGCTGTCCAGTAGGCCATACAAGCCCCACACTCCATCTGTATTCCTCTCTAAGATAGTCACTCTCAGCGCTGAGTGTATTTTGTCAGGTAGGCCATAAAAATCCAAAACAACATATGCAATAGTTCAACTTAAACAAACATGACAAATTAAGATTCATTATAAATTACAATACTTCATTATGATACTATCAAAATACATCAAAGTGTTCCAGTCAGACAAGCTTGTGGCTTTATATACCTTGTGGACATGATCATGATCTCTTCAACCCATCCCCAACCTAGAATCTAATTCAATTGTTGAATCATAGACCTTGATCAATCAATATAGAGGTGAATGCATAATCAATCATTTAACTTAAACAATGAAGTGAAAGTTGGGTTTTACGTCCTGTTAACCGATCATGTTAGGTTATATTGGGACAGCAAATTCGATGGTAATGAAATGAATTTTTCCATCAGACATGCCTCCGTCAGGGAGTAAACCCATATGTGTCGGAGGTCTGCAGCTCTAAAATTTGGGGGAAATGACTGATCCGCAGCCAGACATTGTAAACCTTGATCAGATCAGGCCGATCTTGGTTTACAATGGACGCAAAGGCTATAACAGTCGTGCATGCAAAGGCTATAACAGTCGAGCTCAGCGGGTTAAGGGTTAAACTGAACAACTTGTAATCAAATGGCATTAGGCCTAGAAATCTTTATGTGAGGAAGCTATCCAGCTGGCTTGCGGAACGTCGGTGGTTCTACCCAGGTGCCCGCCCGTGCACGAAAATTGCCCGGAGGGGCACCTGGGGTCTTCCTCCACCAGTGGAAGCTGGAAAGTCGCCATATGACCTTAGCTGTTGGTGCGACTATAAAATCCAATTCAGTCTAATTCAGTCAAATGGCATTAAAATTGTGATTGTACTTTAGTTGTTGTTTTTTTTTGGAGGAAGTTGAATACAAAATCTTTGGGGCAGGCCAAACAAATTAAGGCGATTAGGTATGAACATCTTTCAAAATATTATTATACTACCAGCATATATCTATTCAAAACACTATAATCCGCGTGACGTCACAAACATCGGCCTTCTTCTTCGTGCGCATGACACACATGATATGAGACCACTCGTACACTGGACAATTTTGATCAAGAGCATTGTGAAATTATACAATCTAAGAGAGTAAAAAGTATATTTCCTGATGATGTATTTTTTATTTCGATCTTTATGGTCATGACAAAATTATATTATATACATGTACATGGGCATAACTGTGCATTACAACATGCCTCAGACCCATGCATGGATTGGTGCACATGCTATTTGGTCTGTTAGACTTAACAGCTATCATTCTGCATGCATGCATGAACACCTATATACTTTATTTTAAGACCAAGTGCTGATTCAACATTCATTTTATCCTTTAATTTACTTTACCAATATGTATTTATGTATGAGGATTTAATGTCTTTTTAAAAAATCATTCAGTCATAAATCACGACTGTGTCTACTTGTATAGCAGCAAGCTCATTGCTCCACTTTAAAAAACTGCCACGCTGGAATAACACGCCTTAGAACGCATGACATAATAGCCCACCCTGGCTCCGGTAATATTTATCCCAGACTCAGAAAGCTGCTATGGGTGTTGGACTGTGTATCAACGTCCCTTTACTGTTCATAAAACAACTGTATTCTAGTAAGAATACCGGGACACAGTCAAATTGGTATATAGGCATTTTATGGCTCTGCTACTACTTGAATTACATATCAATTTTAGGGATGCAGTCTACAAATTATGATCTGCATATGCACGTAGAACTGGTTCTAGATAACTGTTTTTTACTACAAGAATTAGATGTTAATTTCAGGATACAGTCTATAAATTTGTTCTCAGCATACGAATACAGCTGGTTCCAAATCGGTCACTGATTATTGACTGATGTTAAACTTTATTAAACTGACAAATGGCATTCTTGATTTTTTAAAAACTTGTGGCGCCCCCCTAGTTTTTCTACAGAACTTGCATTTGTGTCAATAATTAATATTAATTATAGGAATACTATAAAGGAAATTGTGTTTGAATATTACTCACTGTTTGTGTGTACAGCTATATATGTATCTCTTTTTGGTTCAATCATTAAACAGAGTTGATGAAACTTTAACTGAAGCCGCTACTTATTCTCATGAACTACTGATCAGAGTAATAAAACAACATCTAACATTCAACCCTTTCTTCTCATGAAAATTTACATTGCTAAAAACTGAGATTACCTTCACAGATGCTAATCTTTCAATCCAATTGCTATAGTATTATCATTAAGTTGTCTTTTTGCTTCTAACTGATAATTTACCAATTCTTCATATTCTAACCATGATATTTTCCCAGTTCGTCACATTCTAATCATGAAACAACATTTTATTTAGTGATCCATTACACATACTATTTCATATGTCTATCATTTGCATATTATATCATTATAATATAAAACTAAAAACGTGTTCATTCTGTCTCATGATGACTAGTTTATCTAGTGCTCAAGTCTTTCATGATAAATGTGTTTTGATTGTTGACATTTACAAAAAAAAGATAAACTAACATCTACACACTGTTCGTTTATTTTAATCATATTTCATTCCCCTTACTGTTTTCTTATGTAACTATTCTGATCGGCTTGTGATACTTTGTATCGTTTTCTTGTATTTCTGACACTTGGAGGACCAGTCTTAGCACTACCTGTTATATGGTGAATGCCTAGCAAGCGAGATACTAGTACTTTGTTTATGAAGTCTTTGGAGACACCGGCTGGAAATCAAACTCTCTACCTCACATATCATGCGAGATGGACAGTCTACCAATAGCCGAGATATTTAACAATTAAAACTAATCCAAATATCGATGCCACACCCATTTTTAAAATGAGATCATATATAAAATATTCTTACATACAGCCATTATATAATCATTATTGTAGCAGAACAAATATAAGCATACAATACCTGGTCTGAGGTCATTCCAGATTCAAATTATCATTTTAAATGCCCTCTTATTTTTCTATCCACACAAATAGTATCTGGAGAATTGAAGTCGAGCCAATACCCACTCATAAATTTATGCGTAAGCATACAGAAGAACGGTTAAATCAATCGAAGTGGGATCTCCAGTAAAACTAAAGTGTCTAAAACAAGTTTTCTCAAGTCGTAAATCGAACTGAATCAATATTTGAATATAAAAACAAGTCACTTAAAATTGCCAAGATCAGCATGGTCTAACTACCTGCATATTTCACAGCTTATATATATATATAGAATAATAACCAGCAGACGGAAACCGTAAGGTGTTCGGGATCACACTAACTGACAATAATTGATTTCAAGTTTTTAAAAAATAATTTATTATGATTTTAAATTAAATTATTTACCTGTTGTTCCAAGCAGACCAGTATTTAAGATTCATATTTCCTCACACCTGATCCATTATACAGTTAAATTCCAAATCCCATTGTTTAAACAAATATAATCTCTTATTGTGCTTATACAGATATATACCTATATACACACCTAATTTGCACACCTATATATCTATATGATATACACACCCAACTAAATTTCTACAACTGGAGGTCTATATTAACAAAATTTGAGTCACTTAAGTTTTCAATCATTCAAATTCGAAGTATTTTAACCATGCCCACTGAAGCAAAACTTTACTGAAGGTTTACACCTACCTGAATTTCATTCAATACAATTGTATATTCATCCATACACATTATTTGTACCGACATGAAAAAGAAATTCCCGATTTAAAGGGATTGTAGGGGATTTAGATGTCATATCAAAACTTAAAGGGAAGTATGGGCGATACTGATTTGTTTGAAAAGTGTTTTACAACAGTTTTAGCACATGTTAGGCCATATATGACGGTCGATTTTTTTGTGACCACCCCATATTTTCTGGGTATAGAACCAGTACTGTATACCTCCCACCACCCATAAGAATCGAATCCATTCCATAGTGGTGAGAGCAGAGAAAGTTTTAGATGCAGTGTCTTTCCTATCCCGGCTACAAGGAGTTTTAGACAATATGCACTAGTGTTTCCCCTAAAGCAGAATGCCGGGGTGGTGCACCATGCCCCTTTTTTTGGCCACCCTGCCCTTTTTTGGACCCGCCCCGCTCCCCTAAAAACCCACCCAGCAGCCCTAAAAGCGAGTCATGTTGCCATTATATAACCCCTGAATTCATCATGCCTAATCTGTATTGACCTCCTTAGGCAATAAATCGAGCAGGTGTTAATTGCAAATGGAGTGTTTCGTAAGGATTAGCTTGACCCGAGGGGTTAATTAGGCCATCCCCTGTTTGCCGACAACTGGGGTGAAGTCAATCATGCGTATTAGGTTTGTACCTGTCAACTGAGTGTGTACGATATGAAAATATGTTTATACATATTTCATTTAAAATCTCAAGTAAATTTGCTCCGATCCATTTATTTGCGATTAAAACATAAAAAGATGAGAAAATATTAAATTATTCGAAAATCACATGAAAAAAATCAAAACAAGATCGTTATGTCGGTAACTTCCGGTTTGCTTTTTGATTGATTGATTATGAATAAAGACATTTTTATAACAATTCATCAAGTTATAGTCATATCTGACCATTGTACCCCCAACTATAACAATTTGATGCGATTGACTATGAACTGGCGCAAACAATTGTAAAAGGATGTTAGCTTACAAAAGTTGATATAAATTCGGATACGCTTTATTTTGGATGCTTTAAAAGTTCTACTTTCACTTTGCGTTTTACCGATTTTTATATTTTTAAATGTTATTCACTTTAAAAACAACAATGACTCAGTCTTATCTTCAATATATTAACAATGAATTGTATAAACAAGAAACAAAAAGAAAAAAAAGAATGTTGAAAAGCAACTAAAACAGTTAATAAATGAGTGAGAACTGTATTACACATGTACTTTCTTTTTTATTTATAACAACTTTATATTTTATTTCCTTTGCAACTATAAAATGAACCCTTTTTTTTGTTTCATTTCGAAGTTTTCGCGTGCTGGAATTAATGCCTTTTTTACATAGTTTAGCGCACTTAAAAATGACCTTAAAACCTTAGAGAAAAACTTAAATGCACATGCTCTTTAATTCAACGACTTGGCATATTTTTATTGTATAAATCAAAAGCAATTCAAATTGGGCTATAAGGTTTTTAGAAATACTTGTTTTGAGATCAATATTTATTGATTTATATACAACTGATAACAAAATAAAAAGTCCAGACTTTATTGTACCTATACTGTACCTATACTGTACCTATACTGTACCTCTACTGTACCTCTACTGTACCTCTATGTACCTCTACTGTACCTCTACTGTACCTATACTGTACCTATACTGTACCTATACTGTACCTATACTTTTAGGAAGTCCTACTGGATTTATGGTGGAGGGACTATAAACCTTAGAACGACACACACACACACACTGATAACAAAATAAAATATAACTAAAAAGTCATGTTTTTTTATTAATTGAAAAAGTTAGATAATCCAGAAGGATAAATCCCAGGACCCTATAGCATCGAATTATAAACAAGAGCTGTCAGAGAACAGAGCAGCTCACCTATTCACTTTGTCAGGAAACCGGACAGAAACCATACCGGAGATACCAGGGCAAGATAACTAAGCCACATTGCTATGTGCTGGTTCTACCTATAATCTGCGAAAGAGGGAGTCCTGCAGTATCAGTAGATAAAGATAGAAAACGAGGCACCAAACTTTATATAAGCCATCGGTACATTACATATCCTAACATTACATATCCTAACATATCGGGTCCCAGTATTCCACAAATCAGTTTTAAGTTCATCTTGATAGCTGTACAGTGGGAAGGATTAGTTAATTGTCTTACTGTCAAAAGAAATGTCTGAACTGACTGTCAGCTGCGGCCTAATTAGTCATGTTTATATGATATACAGTCCAACACTAATTGTAATTGTGAGCAGAAACAATGTACTTGTAAACTATGACAGCCTTCATTTAAATGCAATATAGGTGGACACTAAATACAGTCATATTACAGTCGGTGGTTTATTGTTCAACCCAAGCGAAAATGCCATTGAGTCCTGGTCCTTTGTTTATAAACATAACCATATATATATACTGAGCAAAAATATAAAAGGGACCCAGTCTTTCCTTTCCCTTATTTTCTGGAAAACAAATCAGGAAATAATTAATAATTAGACAGACCATCAACAAATTGTGCAAACAAAGTATGAGTTGAAAAGTTATCGTAAACATGGGAGAAAATTAACCCCTTTTTTTCGTAAAAATGCACTTTTGGCATAAAAAACATTAACTCTATATGAAAAATACGTACATTTGTCACAGATAATATTTTATGTAGATATCTTACACTAAATATCACTTAAAAGACAAAATACAGCTTTTATACATAGTCACTTTTGATAATCCAAAATTATCAATTTACCTCCCTTTGAAGTTTTGATATCATCCATAACAGATTATTTCCTTGCAAATTTGAAACTTCAAAAGTTTGTTTTCAATTTAGTGTATAAACAAACATCACAAATGATTAAAACATCTACAACATCACAGTTGTGTCCTTTCTCTAATTGCAACTTTTTTTTTTACAAAACATCTTGGGATTTCCTTGGAATATAAATGGAATTAAGTGTGCAGTATATACAATATAAAGCAGAAATTCCCGTGTCACGTTTCCTTTTCCTTTCAGTATATATACTATAACATGTCATTTCACTCTATATTAACACTGTTGCGAATATGATATATTGTTTGTAAACATCAGCAACAGCTTGTTGCAAGCAAATAATTATAAGAAAGGAACCCGACTGTGACAAATTAAACAAAAATGCTAATGAAGCAGCTTTTTTGTGATCTTGCTGTTTTCTCTATTTCTGTACTGCCAGTGCAATTAGGATCAATGTTTGATGATCAATGCATGCTCCTGTAACTCCTATAGTTAACTTGATCTTGACATTTTTTTTTATTTCCAATTAAAATCTTTACTGATAGTGCAATTAGGATCAATGTTTGAAGATCAATGCATGCTTCTGTAACTCCTATAGTTAACTTGATCTTGACATTAAAATCTTTACTGACAGTGCAAATAGAGTCAATGTTTGACCATTCATTCATACTCCTATAACTTAATTTGTATATTTATGAATTTACAGATCTGCCTAACCATGTTTATATGTAAGCTCAGACATGAACGCTGTCGGATATTCTTTATCTTCATTTCAAAGGGTTTATATGAATTGAATTGGATTTTATAGTCGCACCAACAGCTAAGGTCATATGCGACTTTTTCACGTTTCAGTGGTGGAGGAAGACCACAGGTGCACCTCCTGGCAATTTTCGTGCACAGGCGAACCACCGATGTTCTGCAGGCTTGCTGGATAATTTTTTCAAATAAAGATTTGTAGGCCCATCAGGAATCGAACCCACAGCCGGGAAGGGCAAATGATTTCAAGTCAGAGACTCTAACCACTCGGTCACAGACAAGTGTTTATATAATATGTACAGATGTTATGGCCATCTTGTAATCTCTTAATCTCGCCTTCATGCCATAATGCAGCGCAGAGTACGTATTACAGAGCCATAATGCAGCGCAGAGTGCATATTACAGAGAGTGAATTTGTTAACCTCTAAAATACCAGTTTACTAATATAAGTTAAAGCAACGCGTATCTAATATCCAGTCATGCTAGAATGAACACAGTCTAGTGAATTACTTGTTTTCAAGTTCTCTAGCCCTTATTGAGATGTGCTACACCTATAAATGACTAATAAGTCACAAATGAGCAATCATTCATCACCTTGATACATTTCTAGTTTTACAATAAACCTCCATCCATTGTGAGGGTGCAGTAATAATCATAAAGAATTATATATAATGAGAACCAGTCATGGATCATCAGATGCTGAAACAATATATTATATGGCGCCATCGTTAAACTTTTTTTACAGAATTTTATTTAAGTAGTAATAAAAGATTCATCGTAATTTGTTGTTGTTTTCTGATAGTTTGGTGAGAAACGCAAGCAATCAGGTCTATAAAGTCATGCAAATTTTGTATGTATTTAATTATATATATATATAACATTTTTGTATGTCACAATCGTTTGTCTGCAAAAACATTAAAGTGTGAATGCAAAATGTGATACTTAGCCATATTTGCATGTAAGTACAGTTGCCAGCTCAGTCTTTAGAGGGAGTTAAGCGTAATTAACATGTCTGCTATTTCACAGGTTAACCCACTACATATATATAATGGACTGTTCTTTCTTTGAATTAAGATCAGGGGATGAAATATATTATACTGTATACTCGTCCTGTAGGACGAGTGGCATTGACATGTTACTCGTCCTTATAGGATGTTTACTCGTCCTGCTCTGATTGTAAAAGATCACACAGTACTCAGATACTATCATTTAACACTATTATATATCAATAAAACAATGGGAAACATCATAATGTGTTTTTCTTTCTTTATATAAATCAATGAAAATTACGAAATATTATAGATGACTATATTCATATTCATATTCTATAGTTAATTAGTCTGATCATGGCCATTACAGTTACTCTGGCATGGTATATATTTCCCCCCTTTTCCTGTGAAAAATTCCCCTCTTCAAAAAGAAAAATACATTTTTTTATTAGAAAATGTTAAACTCCAATACAGGAAAACAGTATACTTGTATTCCCCTTCCTGAAGGCCCTGGCCCCAGTCACCTAAAAGCTGACCAGTAAACTATTTGTATAACATCAAATACCGTAATGTTCGCGCTCCGTGAAATTAGAACGGGAGCCGCATTTTTGAATGTCCCAAAACGGAAATGCGTCAATTTCCCAATATCCGGTTGACTTAAATTGCAGTTTATCACTGAATAAACAGAGTTGCGACTATTTACTGCATTTAATCGCTTAATAAACTATGTAAGAACTCTTTTCTTTGTTGTTTTCTACTGAAATGTTACTCGTCCTCTCAGGACTCTCGGGTTTCACTCGTCCGGATTCGAATTTCACTTGTCAATACGAGCGGACGAGTAGAATTTTCGTGCCCTGAAGATCATTCCATTTATGTGACAAAGGGGTGTTTTGGGGAAAATAACTGATCAGCAGCCTGACATTGTAAACCTTGGATCAGCCTGCGAGTTACTCGCAAGATGATCTGGGTTTACAATGGACGCAAAGGCTATTATAGTCTCGCTTAGCGGGTTAAATTAACACTTTGCAACTTGCCTGCCTGGCCTGAGTTAACACTTTTTTTTTAGCTGAGAAAAATTGAGTTATCACTTTGCAGTGTGTCAGCTGGGCCTGAATTAACATATTTAATAACTGCTTATTATTGCTTTAAAAACTTGTCAGCTGGGTCTTCCTCAACACTCTGGGGTTTGATTTAACAATTTGAATCTTGTCAGGGTGAATAAATACTTCTGCAAATTTTTAGCAGGGCCAATAACAATATAATTTGTACAACTTGTCAGCTGAACCAGTAACACTTTACACCTGTCATAATTGCAAGTTTCTGACACAGTAATCATATTTATGCAACTTATCAATCCAACTTAGACTTCTGAATTTTGTCAAAAGAACCAATTAAAACTTTTGCAATTTTCATATTTGAATTTTGTGCGGATATCAAGTTAACAAAATGTAATACATTCAACGGCAGCTTATAAACTCATTAGCATATCGTGATAACGCGAACATCTAGTAAATATTTTGAAATAAAAAACAAGATACAGCTGTTTAGATCCATCAATATTTGGGTAGCTTTCATAAAGATGATAAGTATACATTTAAATGTATGAAAATGAAGTTTAATAGCGACAAGTCTGCCAAGCTGTTAAAAAACAAAAAATGCGACCAATAAAAAATAGATATACAGACGTCGCACATGTCAAACTTTCGAAAACTGGTAAACCCGTTAATTATGCATTTAATTGTTTTTGAAAAACGCACTTAAATGTAATTAAATGACGTCATGCTTAATCTGTGACAGGTTTACACTTACTTCTATCAGAATGGTTTGTAAAGTATGTTAAATTACCTTTTGGCCTAATGTAACATCAAACTGCCTTTGAGGCAATTAATTGTTCCCACATTTTTGAAAAATAAAAAAAGCTTATCTCTCATAAGGATTTTGTTTCTTTCTATACTATTTTAATTAAGTTGGTTAAGTTATTGCTTTTCAGTACTGATCATTATTTCCCTCTGATAACAGCTTTTTATTACCTTGTAAATTGTATTAAACAAAACAATAGCCCTAGATCTGCTGTGTTTGGTTACAACTGTTTACTAACACAAAGAACTGCAGTTATTGAAAAAAGATTATATTCTCGTGCAACGTCAAGTCTTCCGTGACGTAATGGAATGGCTGTCCACTCTACTTGAGAAAATATTATCTCATAAATAAACAAAAACTTCAACAGAAAAGCATGTACCAAATTTAAATTATCGGCCATAACAAATTGTTTAAATCCATTATTTTTTACCTGTTATACTGATTTTTAAAAGGGAGTATTTTCATGTTCTTGAGAACTTTACTTATTTTAGGCATGTATGTGCGACTATTATATTTAGGCATGTATGTGCGACTATTATATTTAGGCATGTATATGCGACTATTATATTTAGGCATGTATGTGCGACTATTACATTTAGGCATGTATGTGTGACTATTATATTTAGGCATGTATGTGCGACTATTATGTTTAGGCATGTATGTGCGACTATTATATTTAGGCATGTATGTGCGACTATTATATTTAGGCATGTATGTGCGACTATTACATTTAGGCATGTATGTGCGACTATTATATTTAGGCATGTATGTGCGACTATTACATTTAGGCATGTATGTGCGACTATTATATTTAGGCATGTATGTGCGACTATTATATTTAGGCATGTATGTGCGACTATTATATTTAGGCATTTAGGCATGTATGTGCGACTATTACATTTAGGCATGTATGTGCGACTATTATATTTAGGCATGTATGTGCGACTATTATATTTAGGCATGTATGTGCGACTATTATATTTAGGCATGTATGTGCAACTATTATATTTAGGCATGTATGTGCGACTATTATATTTAGGCATGTATGTGTGACTATTATATTTAGGCATGTATGTGCGACTATTATATTTAGGCATGTGTGTGCGACTATTACATTTAGGCATGTGTGTGCGACTATTACATTTAGGCATGTATGTGCGACTATTATATTTAGGCATGTATGTGCGACTATTATATTTAGGCATGTATGTGCGACTATTATATTTAGGCATGTATGTGCGACTATTATATTTAGGCATGTATGTGCAACTATTATATTTAGGCATGTATGTGCGACTATTATGTTTAGGCATGTATGTGCAACTATTATATTTAGGCATGTATGTGCGACTATTATATTTAGGCATGTATGTGCGACTATTATATATTTAAACAATAGTAGTACATTTGTATTTATATATGACTAACCTGTTACGGTAAGGTCCAGTTAACTCATATCTGAACTGCAGCATGTTGTGGGCCCCACCAAGAACCATTTGCCGTCGTCAAATATCTGAAGATAGAAGACACTTTAATGTAAAGAGTTTTGTACCAAATGTTCTTAACAAGTCTTACGTTGGCAATATATTGATTTTAAAACCTTGTAACTAATAATACCAGGAAGAGTCAACACTTCCTCAATCTACCGACAATTCTTTCGTCGCCAAGTTTAAAAGAAAAAAATGCACGGTCACGTGTCTCAATCAAGTGCCAAATATTAAATTACGTAACATTTGAATGCATATTATTCATATGCGTAATAATATATTTATATATCATAAAGGGTGTAACTTGCTATTTCTAGGACAAACAAATTATACACTGAAAGGAAAAAGAAACGCATAATGGGTATTTCCGCTATATATTGTATGTTTAATATGCTACTGCTAGTCAACTGGTACAGGGCGACATTAGGCCTGTCCTTTCTGAATTGAATTGAATTGGATTTTATAGTCGCACCAACAGCTAAGGTCATATGGCGACTTTCCAGCTTCCACTGGTGGAGGAAGACCCCAGGTGCCCCTCCGGACAATTTTCGTGTACGGGCGGGCACCTGGGTAGAACCATCGACGTTCCGCAAGCCAGCTGGATAGCTTCCTCACATAAAGATTCCTAGGCCCCTGAGGGATCGAACCAACAGCGGTGAGGGGCAAGTGATTGCAAGTCAGAGACTCTAACCACTCGGCCACGGACGCCCCTGTCCTTTCTGAAAGAAGGCTTAAACAGCACAGAACACACCAATGGTTACCCCTTTAAAGTTTCATTATCAACAAGATGCATTTGGCTCAAGCAGGTGAGCAAACTTAGGCTTTACCCGGTGCTAGGTGCTATCTCGTAACATTAAACAAAATAGTGAAATGGCTTGACTTTTTCAAGTGAAACTTCAACATTTATGTTTTTCGTTTAACAAAGTATACTTTTGATTAAAAGGTCTACATGGCAGAGTTGTACTTTCTGTAATTAGTTGTAGCTCCTTTTTGTACAAAACACGTTGAGATATATCTGGAATATTACGTGGAATTTAAGGTGTGTATAAAGGTATAGGCAATTTTTCAATTATGCGTTTATTTTTCCTTTCAGTATATATATTATATATACACACTCAAGTTTATAATTTAATATTGAACACGAACCATATTGCTAGACTGGTTTTGAATTAATTGTAGATGTTAATGCAAACTGAAGCAAACTAACATAGTTTAAACACGACAGAAAGTACTTTTTTTGTTAATTTTGTCAGGTGATGCCTCTGATTATATTTCGGTATGAAAAACACATACAATAGATGAATACTGCTATACATAATAAGTGGTCCAGTGGTAGAGCGCCGAACTCCTGATCGAGAGGTCGTGGGTTCGATCCTCCGTCGCGGCCACGTTATTTATCCTTGAGCAAGATAATTAATCCACATTGCTTAGTACTGGTTGTACCCAGGAATTCATCGAGAGTGATTAATCTAAGTTGCAAGAACTTGTTTCGCAATCGATGTAAAATAAATATGTTTAGAACAGATACATAATAAGTGTATGTAACGTCACTATACATAATAAGTGTATGTAACGTCACTTGTAAGTGTATGTAACGTCACTTGTAAGTGTATGTAACGTCACTTGTAAGTGTATGTAGCGTCACTTGTAAGTGTATGTAACGTCACTTGTAAGTGTATGTAACGTCACTTGTAAGTGTATGTAACGTCACTTGTAAAGAAACTAACTTGCCAAATAATAGCAAAATTACCGGTACACTACAAAACTGTTTATCAAAACACTATCCAGGTGCTCAGGTCATATGATAATGTATCAGGGCTCGAAGTTAACACAAGTCCTGTAGCCCGAGGCTAGCAAAAATGCTGCCGGGCTAGCAAATGTCTGGGTAGTCCGATGGGCTAGTAACAAAAATTGTTCAAATAAGAAATAAATTATAAATCAATAGATTGTGTAGTGACAGCACTGTCTAACCTAACAGGTCTTTTAAAAACATGATATTTCCCGAATTTCAACAAATACATGCCAAAAGGTAAACCTCATATAAAGAAAACGAAACAAATTAAAATAGTATTTTCTGTTGAATATTATATTGGGCTAGTAAATTTTGGGCTAGTGAATTTACCCAACTACTAACTAAAAATGTTAATTTCTAGCCCTGTCTATATGTGCCGATTAAAAGTATATGATTTTTTCACGGGTTCTTTAAATACCCCTGATTGAATACGCGTGAAATGAATAATTCGACACTCCAGTTTTGGGGTTTGGCCTGGCTGTTTAAAGCTGGTTATATTGTGTCTATAGAGTTTGGAATCTCAAAATATGTAAGTTAGATATATACCTCATCAGTAGGTTTAGAAACGGTGTACATGTTGTAAAATATGGCTGTTGTTGGCGGGATAGCTACATTCTTGCATACGGGATAAGGCTATCCACGTTTTACATGGGGGATGGAAAGTCTTATCTTAATGGGTAAAGATAAAAGACACGCGCACATCAACATCCGGTATGCAGGAAAACATGCAAAACATAAGTAGCTGGAAGTGTCAACGCACAACATGTCTCTGCTATGCAAGGAAAAGAATCTATCATGGTTAATTGGTTCAGAAAGGGGAATTCTAACTCTTGGTATAAGTGTTTTAATCGGAACCAAGGCAGAGCCTCAGTTACGATAAAAACACATACCTCGGGATAAAAACACTTATACCGAGGGTTAGAATTCTCCATCTTCATTGGATACCCATGAAAGATTCTTATAATCAATCAGTGATATAACGACAGTGTCTACATGTATCAGTGAGCTCAATGCTTATAAGCATTATAATGCTGCAACACTGGAATGCCGAGGAGTACGAGACACATAGCATTATATGTTTCTGCCAACATGGCCAAACAAATAAGGGCAGGTCGGTAAGGAAGATTTTTTTATTTCACAAAATATTTTTATATAGGCTGCTTTGAGAGAAGTTGGTGACTTTTACAGTATTTGCCATAAAAAAACACCCTTATATATAAGGTATGAACTAAAATTTTGGGATGGTCGGGTTATGCAGATATCCGGGTGTTTTTTCTTTAGCCTAAGGCTCAATGTGAAACATTTATATCTCATTTTTTATTTATATATACAGTAGTTACGAAAGTATTGTGGTTACCCCTCGGTATTATGCATTGTTAACAGATGTGTCAAAGAGATCAGCGCTTATCAGTCCAGTAACCAGGAAGTTGTAATGAAGCATCATTGCTAGTGATCAGTCCAGTAACCAGGAAGTTGTAATGAAGCATCATTGCTAGTGTTTGTGATGTCGTCCAGTAACCAGGAAGTTGTAATGAAGCATCATTGCTAGTGATCAGTCCAGTAACCAGGAAGTTGTAATGAAGCATCATTGCTAGTGATCAGTCCAGTAACCAGGAAGTTGTAATGAAGCATCATTGCTACTGATCAGTCCAGTAACCAGGAAGTTGTAATGAAGCATCATTGCTACTGATCAGTCCAGTAACCAGGAAGTTGTAATGAAGCATCATTGCTAGTGATCAGTCCAGTAACCAGGAAGTTGTAATGAAGCATCATTGCTAGTGATCAGTCCAGTAACCAGGAAGTTGTAATGAAGCATCATTGCTAGTGATCAGTCCAGTAACCAGGAAGTTGTAATGAAGCATCATTGCTAGTGATCAGTCCAGTAACCAGGAAGTTGTAATGAAGCATCATTGCTAGTGATCAGTCCAGTAACCAGGAAGTTGTAATGAAGCATCATTGCTAGTGATCAGTCCAGTAACCAGGAAGTTGTAATGAAGCATCATTGCTAGTGATCAGTCCAGTAACCAGGAAGTTGTAATGAAGCATCATTGCTAGTGATCAGTCCAGTAACCAGGAAGTTGTAATGAAGCATCATTGCTAGTGATCAGTCCAGTAACCAGGAAGTTGTAATGAAGCATCATTGCTAGAGATCAGTCCAGTAACCAGGAAGTTGAAATGAAGCATCATTGCTAGTGATCAGTCCAGTAACCAGGAAGTTGTAATGAAGCATCATTGCTAGAGATCAGTCCAGTAACCAGGAAGTTGTAATGAAGCATCATTGCTAGTGATCAGTCCAGTAACCAGGAAGTTGTAATGAAGCATCATTGCTAGTGTTGGTGATGTCTTATTTGGCCTTTTATTCATCTTTAAATTTGTTCTTTGTTTCTGTGTGTATTTGTGGTTGACTGTCGTCCTTGAATGTTGCTTTTCATGTTCGATTTTTATATCGAAATCTTTATATGACCTACATGTAGGTATAAACCTACGTCCCCATCTCAATATGACCCCGTGGTGAAAAACAGATAAAACCCGAATATATGCACAATTTGTTATTCTCCTGTCTGTATTTGTCAACATTTAGTCGCCTTGGCATTGAGTGGGTCCCAGTCATGCAATCATGCGTGTTTTCTCTGCATTATGTTTTTTGGGTGCAAACTTAGCGTGTGTTCCACAAAAAATAATGGTTGTGCTAATACTTCATTCCGAGCATTCAGCAGTGCCCGATAGTGCCCGATACATTGTAACAATTTTATACAGAGAGTGACTTGCACTTGAAGACCGTTGCACCTTGTATTGTAAATTTTTAGGAACTTTTAAGATGAAAACTTCGATAAACCCCAAGTCATTACTAAAATAAAGAATCGAACTATAACCCTTATTACGAATGTTAAATATGCATAAATAGATTGATATCCAAGTTGTTCTGTTTGATTATACTATTTGTATTTTAATTGATGCATAATTACTATCGTATATAGAGATCAAACGATCATAAATAAGAAACGTGTGGTTCAGCGAAGGTTCAGTGAATTCTATTGGTGGGAAGCAGATCAAAATTGCACCCCTCTTATTGTAAAGCCTACAAAATGCACCCATACAACCAGCATTTGATAACTGCAACAGTAGTTTTCAAAAGACTCGCCATTCAAAAGACCAAACATTAAAATATCATTAAAATATTACTGAAAGACTATAAATCAACTGCACACATGATCATCAATATACTGGAGCTACCAAAAATATAATTTAAAGAGACATGGCAGTCTTGATGTTTTTAAACTCCCAGCCTCCTGTGTTTATTTTACTTAACCTGCATATTGTAAACATTATTCATAAATTATGGTGATATATATTATATATATATATATATATATATAGCAAGATGTGTTTGGCATTGCATATTACTTATTGTTAATTATATATTACACCAGAAATATTTTTAAAACTATAATTATCATACAAAATAACGAAGAAAATCTGAAGCTACAAATGTTTATTTTTTTAGCTGTTTATATGCAAGCAAGTTTAAAGTTAAAATGATAGACAGAATTATTAAGTTATGTGCTTATTTAATGCTGGTTACAAAACTTCAAAACTGTGTGTCACTTTAGGTTCAAACTGTGTGTCACTTTAGGTTCAAAACTTTGTGTCCCTTTAGGTTCAAAACTTTGTTTCCGTTTAGGTTTAAAACTGTGTGTCCCTTTAGGTTCAAAACTGTGTAGGTTCAAAACTGTGTGTCACTTTAGGTTCAAAACTGTGTGTCCCTTTAGGTTCAAAAATGTGTATGCCTTTAGGTCCAAAACTGTGTGTCACTTTAGGTTCAAAACTGTGTGTTCCTATAGGTTCAAAACTGTGTGTCACTTTAGGTTCAAAACTGTGTCTCCCTTTAGGTTCAAAACTGCGTGTCCCTATAGGTTCAAAACTGTGTGTCACTTTAGGTTCAAAACTGTGCGTCACTTTAGGTTCAAAACTGTGTCCCTTTAGGTTCAAAACTGTGTGTCCCTTTAGGTTCAAAACTTTGTGTCCCTTTAGGTTCAAAACTGTGTGTCCCTTTAGGTTCAAAACTTTGTAGGTTCAAAACTGTGTGTCACTTTAGGTTCAAAACTGTGTGTCACTTTAGGTTAAAAAATGTATATCCCTTGAGGTTCAAAACTGTGTGTCACTTTAGGTTCAAACTGTGTGTCACTTTAGGTTCAAAACTGTGTGTCCCTCTAGGTTCAAAACTGTGTGTCACTTTAGGTTCAAAACTGTGTCTCCCTTTAGGTTCAAAACTGCGTGTCCCTATAGGTTCAAAACTGCATGTCACTTTAGGTTCAAAACTGTGTGTCACTTTAGGTTCAAAACTGTGTCCCTTTAGGTTCAAAACTGTGTGGCCCTTTAGGTTCAAAACTTTAGGTTCAAAACTGTGTCTCATTTTAGGTTCAAAACTGCGTGTCCCTATAGGTTCAAAACTGCATGTCACTTTAGGTTCAAAACTGTGTGTCACTTTAGGTTCAAAACTGTGGCCCTTTAGGTTCAAAACTGTGTGGCCCTTTAGGTTCAAAACTGTGTGGTTCAAAACTGTGTGTCACTTTAGGTTCAAAACTGTGTGTCCCTTTAAATATGTTTTATTTTATGGGTGTGACATTAGACTGAAGTATCGATACTTGTATATCCAACCAATTAAATGCTAAAAAAATAGGGTAGGCATGCAGGGAAAATATTTTATTTCATATTTTGCCTTTTTTTTCCCACTCAGTACTCAATACTTTGAAACCTAATTATAATAAATTAACTAAAATATATATTTGTTGATATTAGGTACAGAACGTACAGAACAGACAGAAAACTTAATTTAACTTGATTTTGTATTATTAAAAAATTATTATTTTTTTATTTTATTTTTTTGGCATAACATGTTTATTATCGGCCCTTAAAAACGGGACAGTCGGGAAACCGGAACCACACATATAATTTTATTTGGCCTAAGGCAACCGTGAGTCTTAAACAATCAAGATTGCCAGCGTCCCTTTAAATTCTCCGTGGACATTGACACTTTAATTTGTCTGTTTATAAAATCCAACTGCTTTGTTTGGAACTTATATAGTATAATCTCTTTCCAAAATCTTTTTTGAAATTTTAAACTTTTTTTTTTTAATTTTTAAACTTTTGACTCTACAAAACAATTCAAGCTCTTCATAATCTTGAAATCTTCTGATGAATGTTAAATTATCTTCTACCACAAGTATGCATTCAGACGTACATATTCAATAAATGCGGAAGATTAAAAGATTTTGTTATCAAGGCTGTCCTTGTCACGCTACAATAATGCTTTTATTATACAACTTGAATAAGATAACATAAATATTGGCACAACTTTGAGTGTGAATTAAAATAAACTTTTCAAAAATGCTTCATGTCAACCAACTGTTTAAATAAATTATGTAATCTACACACAAATCGTTTTAACCCTTTCCCACCCTATAAAACCACTTTAGTATTGAAGAATGCAATTGGTTACCATGCAATGCATGTATGCATTCAGGTTGTTTTTTCCCTTCATAAACAGGGGCCGATATTTGACCCCTTCCCCAAGCAAAACAGACTACTTTTTCCTCCCCTTTGGGCATAAAAATTCCTTATCAAACGTGGCCTTTTGAGAGCCTGCTTGATCAGTTCCTATTGGCCCGAGATTGCAGCTGTGCGTGTAACTGTTGGCCAATGAAAACTGAACGTCACCAGATTGATCTGTCAAAATGCATGTCAATGTTTCTGCTCGGCACCGTGTTATTGTTTTAGATTTATATAACATCATTACGTGTCGCGTAGTGAAATGAAACATGACTTTTTCGAAAGAATTAGGTAGCGACGAAACATTGACATTAAAGTGGGTTGGAGCGGTGTGCCTTGATAGATAAAATGGTATTCAATGGGATATGACTTTTTTCAGTGAAAAAATACCGCAACTGTCACGATTTTCTGTAATAAGCTTTCTGGATGATGAAAATACACATATTTAGATCTTCAGAACATTAATTAGGCAGGCACAGTAGATAGACATGTACTATAAACGGGTCCCGACTAAAGTACCCCGGGGAAATGTACCACCATTTTCGGTCACATTTTATTAATCCGAGCCTTCGCTGACCTTACAGCCCTTTTTACGATTTTGACATTTCATCTGGCTGTGCACATAAAAAGCCACAAAAGCCACACAAAAATGGCGAGATTATGATGTACACAAACAATACTAGTAAGTTGAGTTCTATGTACATTTTATACACCTTGTGTAGGTAGTTATACACACATTTTTCCCCAGCCGTGTCAAAATTGATTGACAGTAGCGTCTCACGAGGGAACCGTCGATCGAGGTCAGTGTGTGCGGAAATGCCTAGACTTCGCTTGTCACAAAATGGGGTAACTCTAACCTGTTGTGCAAGGCGTTATAAAGCATTATTACCATTACTGTAAGTATACATAGTTTTCATATAGTTCCTTTCATTTTTTCCCTATAAATCAGTAAATTTTCATAGTAACCAATATCCGATATATGGTCATTTAGAACTATGATGTCATAGCTCTAAAAATGGCAGCTTCCATATCAGTTTCAACAGCACCTTCAAATGATCATATCTTCCTTGTTTATCATCCGATTTCGATACTTCTTTCGCCATTTTTCAAGGTTTACAGAACTCTCAGTAATAAAGATTGTTAGGCTGTGTCGCTACATTCCCTTTAAACAGATGTTTCATCTCATACATACATACATACTACAGTACATTGTTTAATATTATAAATGGTTAAATTTAGAGATTTTATTTCTTTAGTGTCATACCTTCATTCAGGTAATTGATTTAAATATCTTCACCTGAACAGCCTTCACACTGAGCAGTGTCATCATATATAAACAGAATTCATCCTTGGTTTGTCCTAACAATATGAATGATATATTAGGCATAAACAATTATTTACAGAAATAGAATTCAACACCAAACTAATTAAGCAGCTGAGAAAGGCAGTTGATTTAGCCAGACATGAATGGATGTATATGCCCGACATAAGAGATGAAATGGGAGTTTATGTTCCCGTACCACATAATATTAGGTCATATTGGGACAGCAACCTCTGATGGAGATGAAATGATGAAGATTCCCTGTGTGACCAATCTCATTAAAATCAGACCCTTTATCACGCTACGATACTCTACACTGCTAAGGTGTAGCGGAGAGTATCAAAGCGTAGATATGATTTTAATGAGATTGCTGTGCGACTGTCCATCAGAGCACTATCCAACTTGAACCAATGTGGGGCAAGGGTCTGCAGCTCTAAAGCTCAATGCTTTATCCGCTGAGCCACGATGTATGAGAATCATTACGTGCTCCGAGTATTAACTCTCATACCTCATCCAACCCCTTCTCTACATTTAATAGGTAATTTTAAACAGGTTATCACATTTTTTCAGTAAAACATTTTATTTAACGCGTTTTATTGTCAAAATGTCTGTTATAATCCTGCTAATGTAAGCTTCCCCAGAAAAACGTAGTAATGGAAGAAAACAAAATAATTTAATTGTTTTGGTATAAGGAAATATAATGTTTATAGGCCCAGTGAACTGATCTGAATGTTTTTCAACAGCTCCTCAACACATTATGGTTATTTAGAGCTACCCCAGAGAGAAGGAATTTTACTTAGGATTCAAAGGAATCCCTGAAGATACCCTATTCAAACTAAAGACTAGATTATTTAACATGCCCTACTTAAAATAGACTTGATCCGATACACAGAATCGCCCTTTTTTATGTCCCCATCCGATGGACGATCAAGGCTAAGGAAAAGAGTCTTGTCCAAGAACACAGTGACAAAACTCAGTGGCTCTGACTTGGACCACACCAGCCTGGGTCGCACCACAGAAGGCAACCCTCATTTGCTCTACATGGCCAGTGACTTGGCCTGGGTCGCACCACAGAAGGCAACTGTTACTTGCTCTACATGGCCACTTGGCCTGGGTTGCACCACAGAAGGCAACCCTTATTTGCTCTACATGGCCACACCAGCCTGGGTCGCACCACAGAAGGGAACCCCCATTTGCTCTACATGGCCACTTGGCCTGGGTCGCACCACAGAAGGCAACCCTTATTTGCTCTACATGGCCACACCAGCCTGGGTCGCACCACAGAAGGCAACCCTCATTTGCTCTTCATGGCCACTTGGCCTGGGTCACACCACAGAAGGCAACCCTCATTTGCTCTACATGGCCACACCAGCCTGGGTCGCACCACAGAAGGCAACACTCATTTGCTCTACATGGCCACTTGGCCTGGGTCGCACCACAGAAGGCAACCCTCATTTGCTCTATATGGCCACACCAGCCTGGGTCGCACCACAGAAGGCAACCCTTATTTGCTCTACATGGCCACTTGGCCTGGGTCGCACCACAGAAGGCAACCCTCATTTGCTCTACATCGCCACACCAGCCTGGGTCACACCACAGAAGGCAACCCTTATTTGCTCTACCTATCTAAGCCTTTCGGTTGGACATTTCTATTCCATTACTCACAGTATACACAAGTAGATTCATTTTTTCTCTAATAAAAAAAACAAAAACAAGATAACTAACATGTCCAACAATCTGACAATGTCAAGAGATACAGTTAATCATTCGTCAAAAAGCTATTAAATGAACTTATGAGTATTTTACAATAAAAGCAAAACCGTGTTTCACGTCTTCCCCATGTCAGCAGCGTGTGAGACGGAACGTGACAATACCTGCAAAAACATTAAAGAGACATTAATTACTTGATTTTTAATAACGACTAAATAAAAAAATCATGAAAAAATCTAGGTTAAACTTTTTATGCAATCGTTGCTTTTAACTTCTGTGTTCGCAGTGAATTGCTAATGAATTTTAACACATTATTAAATGTTTGTAATACAAATATTCATATAAAACACATTTTGAATAACATTAATAATCATTGCCACGTACGAGATTGAATGTTCGCTATGACAGAGACAGCTTTGTTGTTTAGCATCTCCGTGGATGAGGGGTTAACAACGGTGCATTGTAAACCTTCTCGCCTCTCACCGCTGCGGGTTCGAATCCCACTGGGAGCTCAACATGTGAGGAAGTGCTGATTCTTACAAATGGCAGGAGGTGTACAGTACTGGTTCTACCCAGTCAAAGTGGGTGGTCTGGCTCAACCAAAAAAAAATTGACCGTCATATATAACCTTACATGTGTAAATGACGTAAAACACCATTCAAATAAAACTGTTTACACACAGTTTGAGGGGATGTGGTGGCCCACTGTGAGGAAGTGTCAATGCTTATGGATGGCAGGAGGTGTACAGGACTGATACTACCCAGGAAAAGTGGGTGGTCTGCCTCCACCATAAAAAAAGAAATCGACCATCATATTTAACCTTTCATGTGTTGAAAATGATGTAAAACACCATTCAAACATATAAACAAAAGCTGTTAACACACGGTTTGAGGGGATGCGGTGGCCCACTGGATAGCATGTTTACACACGGTTTGAGGGGATGCGGTGGCCCACTGGATAGCATGTTCCAACTCTGAATCTGGTGATCCGGGGTTTGAGCCTCATTGGGATTCTTTGGTTTGTCAAGCCTTGTCCCACTTACAGAACTGCAGAGCAACAAATGCTGCATTCATACTGCAAACATTCTGCTTATCTACTGCAAATTTTGCAGCAGTTTCCCAACATGATGAATAAATATGCTGCAGTGTGGTAGATACTGCATTATTGTTGCTACTCATGCTGCATTCATGCTGCTGTAATATAATACAAATTAGTAGTATGCTCCATTGCAGCATCTACTGCAACTATACAGCAAATACAAGCAGATGCCAATGGTCAACAGATGAAGATCTGAACCGGACGGTGATGGATCAAAGTATATATTTTAACCACATTAAAGAACCATAGGAATCTACTCGATATAGTTACATGTAGTGTAGGGCGTTGTTGCAGGATTCATAAGTATCATTTCCCTCTCTTATGGTTGGCTCAAAATAACTAGAGCGCAAAGTATCTACACGCCTTTACAAGTCGACTATACCACAAGCATGCACGTTTATATCCTTGTACAAAGCGCTATGTAAATTATTAACAATCACAGTGGTTTTGAGCAGACATTTATTAGGGCTGAGTAACAGATCTGGCTGTCAGATTGGACATAACTTGACCACATAAGGACAATATAATATTCATATATGTTCATATCTCACAGACTGATTGTCATAAAGTAATGTCCACAGCTTACAATGTAGGACTATTTTAGCATTCAGTATATATAATGTTTATTAATTATGTATTCAGTTTTTGACAAGCGGTCTCGGTATATCAGTGGATAATTACTTGGTTCTGGATGCTCCATTGATAAGACTCCACCCAGTTAACATATATATCTCTATCTGATGGACACCGACAGTCAAATCAAATATAATGGTCACATTTTTTTATCATCATCATCATCTGCATCATTATGGTCTGTTGCTTTTAATTGTAATATTTATTTTTTAAACATTAAAATAAATACTGATAAAGGTTGATCCTTTTGGAGCAACAAACACAATTAAGAGAATAAAGCAGCAGACTCGGTTTTATTGAGTCTGTTCATGAGAAGTAATCAAAGAAGCAACACCTCTCACGCCCACTAGGCCCGGCTAAAGCGGTATTCTACTTCAAAGCCACCTATACTGGGCTCATTGGTCCCAAAGGACCAGTAAAAATAACACTACTGATTCGTAGCATGGGGAGACTTAAGTTTTGGGTTACGGATAACCCACTGTTCTTAGATGCAAAACCACTGGGTATGTTCTGGATGCTCCATTGATAAGACTCCAGCCTACGGGCGCCCAGTTAACATATATATCTCCATCTGATGGACATCATGCCCAATAACTCCACTGTGTTATTTATTAGCATAATAGCATGACTTGAGCTTAATTAATAATTAATGGACAGTCAGCGCCTTAAGGAACGTTAAACACGGACAATAATTGGTGTTTTTATATCTTGATCGATGATCATGTTAACCCTTAACCGGCTAAGCACCTATAATAGCCTTTGCGTCCATTGTACACCCAGATCAGCCTGCGTGTTAATGTCCAGCTGCTGATCAGTCATTTTCATCAAGACACCCCTTTGCCACAAATGGAATGGTCTTAATTCAAAGAAAGAACATTCCATTATATATATGTAGGGGGTTAAGGTTTATTGATGGAAGGAGAATATTGGAATAGATCACAATCAATAGGTGAAGGTCATATACACTGACCTACTTATGGGTTGAACTTGTACATGTATGTTGCAGTCATGCAGACGTGCGTATGATGTGTTTTGAAAGATATTGGCAGTTAAATGTTGACTAAATGGACAAAGTAGGTCAAAGTCATTCAAATGAATTAAGTAAGAGTGAAAAGTATTGACCTACTTTTGGAAGAAACATACAAACATACTGCTGTCATGTAGATGTACGTGTGTATGAAGTTTGAAAGTTGTACACTAGTCTTTTGGTATCTGAGAAACAGCCTGAATGTAAAATTTTGCTTTGAAAGCTGTACAGCATGAGAAATGACATGAATGTAAAACTGGATTTTACAGTTACAACAACAGCTAAGGTCATATGGCAACTTTTCCAGCTACCATTGTGGAAGAAGATCCCATGTGCTCCTCCGGGCAATTTTAGTACATGGGCTGGCTCCTAGGTAAAACCACCAACGTTCCGCAAGCCAGCCGGATAGCTTCCACACATAAAGGTTCTTAAGGCCCATGAGGGATCGAAACCACGGATGTCCCAACTTTACTTTGAAAGCTGTACAGCTTTTGATATCTGAGAAACAGCATAATGTAAAAGTTTACCACTAAACTACTCCAGGTCAACTATGGTTGGGGTGCATGTCTAACGATGATGAAAACCAAACTATCAAACGGTAGCATCCACCACCCAAAATAACAATGTTCAACAATTGTGCTATAAAATGTGACAAAACATGTCATAGCACACATATATATCTGTACTTTGACACGACGTACTAAGATTTTTATTGCATTACATACATTGTTAATAAACATAAAAGTTTCCAACACACACAACATGTGTTTAATAAAGGTCTCGATCCCAAGACAGCCAAAATTAATTTCAGGACACATAAATCGTGATACAACTAACGAGTGGCTGGACAATTACAAGATGTCAAAGTGAATGTGGTAACTCTTTCGACAGCCATGTACCTGCCTGCCCCGGGCATGGCGTGTCACTACATTGTCAACAGAAAGTGGACCTAATCAGCATTTGTAATTAGGCATACATGCCACACCTATATAGGTAATGTACTGAAGTTTAAAGCAACCGCAATCTTTAAGTTTTTATCAAGTAATTTAGCATTAAAATTAGCCTCCCAATTTATTCATCCAGTATCATTTGACTTTAAAGGGACACACGGCAATCTTGATTTTTTTAAAATTCACGGCGTCCCGTTAGTTTTTCTCATAACTTGCATTTGTTCAATCATTAATATTAATTGTTAGAATATTTCAAAGCAAATTGTTTTTACATATTATTGACTTTAGATAATATTGCACCAAGAATGTATTAAAAATGTGTAGAATATATAATGAAGGAAATAGAATTCCCAATTTTTTATTTAATTATATGCAAGCAGTTTTAAAGTCAAAATGATACAGGATTAATAAATCGCTGTACTAATTGTAATGTCTGATATAAAACTCCAGATTGCCATGTGTCCCTTTAAACCTGCTTGCATGTATTTAAATACAATTATGATTTTTCAACTTTTCTTTGCTATTCTACCATAGGTTTGAATATAATATTGGTGAAATATAAGCAACATTTAGTAATATGCAAAAACAGTTTGCTTTATTCTATTCTTATAATTAATATTAATCATTAAAACAAATGTAATTTATGTAAAAAAAAAAAAATGTTCTACTCTGCGATTTTTACAAAAAGCAAGATTGTCGTGTGTCCCTTTAACCTTACATAACTGCACACGGACAATCGAATCAAATATAAAAAAATTATCATCATCATCTTCTGCATCATTATGGTCTGTTGGTTTTAATTGTAATATTTATTTTTTAAACATTAAAAGTTTTGGGTTGCGGATTACCCACTGTACTTGGGCAAAACCACTGGGTTTGTGTATTGGTAAAGGGCAGACAAACAAAATCTCATTTTAGGCCTAAGTTCCCTGTGCAATTGCTTTATTATACTCACCACAAAGTGGCAAATATTTAAATACACCAAAAGACAGAATCAAGAAATTACAGACAAAATTAGTTTAACTCATAACAAAAGCGAACAATTTGTTAAAAAAAAAGTTATTTCAATAGAAATGTACTGGACTTAAGTTACCGGTAGGCAAACGTTCCAATACTGGAAAATTATATTTTTCAAACAGATTCCCCTAACACTACATGAACGAGGAATGTATAATTTTAATTCTTATTCTATGGTCAGATAAACTACAGTACGGTATTCAGTTGGAGCGGGTCAAATCTTACCCTTAGGCAGTAGAAAGCGATTTAATGTTATAACAATCCTTTTACCTGTGTTAAGTGAAATAGAAACACGATTGGACCAGCCGATAACCTTCAATGTTATTAATGAAGACGTAAGTCGGCCATTCCCACAGCTAGGAAATCAAAAGACCGACAAACAAAATTATATTGATGCTTATCTGAATTCATTATTCATATAAAGGTCATACTTCTCACCTACCTATAAAAAGGTAATTACCCCTTTTAGGGGTCAATAAAACAAGATGTGCAACAGATATGTAAACATGTCAACCAAGGCTTTAGTTTAAAATTGCTGATTTGAATCTAAGATAAAAGATAAATGAAAAAATAAACTGAAATTAGCTTGATGTTAGAAAGAATACCAAGTTAAGGTGAAGGTCACTGGAGGTCAACAGTCAGGTCACCCAAAATAAAGCTAACTTCTCTCACCGATGCAGGTTCGAATCCCACTGAGAGCTCTCAACTTGAAAGTGAAAAAGTGTAGATTTTTACAGATAGGGGGACATATAGAGTATTGGTTGAAAATGACGTAAAACAACATCAGGGCTCCGGAAATATGGTTGCCCGACGCCCCGGGCAAGTGGAATTTGGGTGCGGGCAGGTGTCCTTCGCAAATCTGGTTGTCCGACACTTGCCCGACTGGACGTTTCCGTTTTAGACAAAAAATCAAACGAAAACTCGGCTTATCATAAAGTGTGCCGATTACAAACCCATCGCTTTCGCCGCGAGCGGTAATTAAGAAATCCCTCCCACTTTGACAGTTTGTCAAAACCTGATTGGCCGAGGAAAGTTTGAGGTGCCAATCAAAAATGTCCATGCGCCGATAGCATTAATAATATTCATCTCCCTAGTTATACTAAAGTGTGTCCTCTACTAACATGATAAGACCATCCCAAAAATTAATCCAATTATAATCAAATAAATCCAATTATAATCGATAAAACGTAACCATTGTAAAGTTTGTAGACTTCTGTTATGCATTATTTTACGCGCAACATAAATCATATGTTTAGCCGAACTTTCGAATTTATAGGTTTGAAGAGTATAACCGCACCAAGATTTTATGCAACGCATATTGTGTATTGACGCTAAATGTTATCGGAAAAGGTAATGAATACACACTGATCAGTCCGCCAAGTACTTATAGCTGTGTAAAAGGTGAAACGCGGGTCATTGAAAAATTGTAAACAAACAGCAATTTATAAACGATTACGGCAAGTACTGTACTATACACAAATAACGTAGAAATTAATTACTGGCACTAATTAAGGAAGGTATGTGAATGCAGCGGGTTGCTTTATTGAAGTTATTTTGACACATATTATTAAACAAACTTTGTTTGCGAGTTTGTATTTTGTTTGGCACATTTGGTAACACGATTATCACTTTATTTGTGGCCTGGCGTTGAGTAGGCAGATGTTTTGTTTGCAGTTACTATAAAGGGAAACTTTTGAAACACATTCAAGAATGTTGATGTAAAATTGATGATGTAATCAAAGGCGGTTTGGAAATGTGTGAAAGGGGTAATTGTTTCTTTTGATATTCATGAGTTTATATGGTAATTCATAGGAATCGGACTTATTGTAAACATAGTACAGTATCCCCATATGTAGATCCCCGCATGTATATAAAATATATATTTTAATATACTAGTAGTGGATAGTCAATGTGGTTTATTACATGCATAAATTTACAATATGTCCGATTTCTGTGGGTAATTACATGATGCAGTATTTAATAAATGATCCTTCATTATTTCATGAATCTTACAAAAAAAGTTACAAATTAACCATGTCTCTATTATGTTCCTTGTAAGGACAAAACCTAAACATGTGTCTAAAATTACTGAGGAAAATACACCTGGTGATCTTAGAAATGTTGATTTGTGTGATTCTGGTGGTCAGTCTGACAGTGAACTTGGATTTAAGGATAGTAGTGATGGTGTTGATTTGTGTTCACCCAGCCAATCTGAAAATGGATCTATTTCTCGTGATTCTCCAGTGAAATCCAGCCCTAAACTTAATCTACTACCCACCATGGATACGTCGGTGGCGCGCAGCGTCTAGAAAAGTTTGGTACGTTGACAAAGGCTTGATTTTGGGACAAGTGACTTTTGAATTTGGGGCAAGTGACATTTTGGACAGGGCAAGTGGATTTTGAACAGGGCAAGTGGATTCTGAAAATCCACTTGCCCTGGGCAAGTGGATTTTCAAAATATTTCCAGAGCCCTGAACATACAAACAAACAATAATATTGGATAATTTGGATTAAATATCATATTATGTATGTTCATTTTTTCAAAATTGAACAAATCGCTTAATTTTAAATATCTATAAAAAAAATAATGTACTGAACTTCTACTACTGTGCTACTGTATGTATTTCTGGAGTGAAAGTTTTATGATTTTTTTCTAAACTACATGCAGGCTGAAACCTGTGTAACCTGGGTCTGTCACCAACTAGACAATTTCTGTAAGTATATAGTATATACAGACTTAATAATAATAATTTGTTACTGTAATATATGTCTGAAGTAATTATAATTTTTAAAATAATCCAATCATGATACAAATGTCATATTGATCAAACTAGGATACCCATAAGGCACTTTAAAGGGACACACGGCAATCTTGAAGTGTTTGAAATGGGCGTCTCGATTTATATATCCATTATCAGTTTAACTTCTACCCTGGTTACATTTAAATCAATCAAATGTAAGGTATTGAGTATTTCGTCTTATTATACTATAAGTTTTAATATATTTTTCGTCCAATAATATCACAAATTAATAATATGCCAAAAAACAAATTTCAAATACTATTTTGATAATTAATATTAATGATTGAACAAATGCAAGTTATGCAGAAAAACTGGCATGTGAGTTTTTAAAAAATAAAGATTGCCATGTGTCCCTTTAATTCCATTAAACGATGAGAAAGATTATATAAACAGGATTTTATAACGTATATTTCGACAAAAAAACATGTCTAGAAAAAAAAACATACTGAAAAAATGCGATAACCTGTTTAAAATTACCTATCAAGTGTTTTAATTTTACAATATGCAAACTTTTTAAGCCGAAATTAATTAAGGTTTCATTTCATACCCCAGCCAACCCCGTTTTCGCTTCATGGAATAAAGTAATGCAGCACCTGTTGTTTTAAGGTTTAAAATTTAAATGAACCATATAGATTTTAAAGGGACACACGGCAATCTTGAAATGTTTATCAAGAGTTAAAATTAGCATCTTGATTAATTAACCCAGTATCATTTTGACTTTAAAACTGCTCGTATATAATTAAATAACATTTTGATTTTTAAGTTTTGCTTCATTATTGTACCATTTTATTAAATATACTATTGATGCAAAATTGTAATCAAAAGTTAGCAATAAGTAAAAACAATTCACTTTGAACTGTTCTTATAATTAATATTAATGATTGGAAAAATGCAAGGTATGTAGAAAAACTAATGGGACGCCGTGAGTTTTATATAAATTAAGATTGCCGTGTTTCCCTTTAAATGGTCCAATCGGCCACATATTACTGTGCAAAAAATGATTTTCCTTGTAAATAAAGGGTCATTTAAGTCAGATTCATTTTTATTTCGGCCCAATTGAATCAAGGATTTATCATTTACACCAGGCAATGTTAATTTACATGTTCGACAAGATGGACTACATATTTATTGATCCATGTTGAAAATCCTTGATTGAATAGAACCTAACATTATTTCTTAATTTTAAGTCGGACCCCTAAACCTCCACGAAAATCTGTACCCGCTTTAAAGGGACACACGGCAATCTTGTTAATTGTTTTTAAACTCACAGCATCTCCTTTAAGTCTAACTCTTTTGTTGTTTGTTTTTTTCTCAATAATTTGCATTTGTTTTATCATTAATATTATTTATTTAATTATATATGGTTTAAAGCTCTTTTTCTGCACATATTATAATTTGATGATATTGCACCAATAATATATTAATATGGTTGAATAAAAAACGGCAAACTTCACATTAGTAATTTTATTTAATTCTATGCATGCCGGTTTAAAGGTCCACACGGCAATCTTGAGTTTTATATCAAGCAATAAAATTAGCACCTCGATTTATTAATCCAGTATCATTCTGACTTGCATATAATTAAAATTGAGATTTCTATTTTCTTCGTTATTCTACCAAATGTTTAAATAAATTATTGACGCAATATTTACTACAGTTAGTAATATATGTAAAAACAATTTACTTTGATATATTCTAATAATTAGTATTAATGATTGAACAAATGCAAGTTATGTAGGAAAACTTACGGGACACCGTGAGTTTTAAACAAGCAAAGACTGCCATGTGCCCCATTAAAGTCAAAATGATACTGGACTATATACTACAACACTATAATTTCTTCTCTCTATCAGAGCCTCTGTGGACGCGATAGTAATTAAGAATGTCTCGCCTCACACTGCTGCAGGTTCGAATTTCTAAGGGAGCTACTCGTCAAGTGAAGAAGTGTCGATTCTTGCCAATAGTGGGAGCTGTGCAGTATTGGTTTCTTCTCTGGAAAATTGGGGTGATCTGTCTCTATCACAAACAAATTGACCATCGTATATGCCCTAACATGTGCTTAAAATGATGTAAAGCACCATGCAAACAATCAAATATTCTCTCTATCCTTCTACATGTAAGTCAAAATAATATAGTGATGAAAGCCTACGGTTAATGAGTTTTGACCCTAAATTAAAGTTATGCAAAGTTTGACACTTGCAGGTCTTCTCTAATACTGGTTCCCGCTCTCTCCTGGGCATGTTTCTTGTAAATTCCAAGAATTTTCTGTATAAAATGAAAAACCAACGATCAGTGACATTTGAGTTGTCTTATTCAATTGCCTTCATTGAATAGAACATGTTTTTGTTGCGGTTTTTTTAACATTCCACCGCAGACCTAATTAATATGTCTGTGATTCCACCTGTGGATTTCTTACAATGCATGCATCCAAAATGACAACTTCTTCTGCGAGTTCCAAGGCTCCTGTGTCAATGTAACGTGGAAATTCAATTCAAAGAAATCTCAGCTTGACGTAAAGACAACCCGTTCAAAACATGTACATACCTTTTTCCACCTGTGTCTGTGACAGGCTGTGTAGCGAAACGCTTTACAAAGTAATCCGCACCTCATAAAACACGTCCAAACTTTATCAAAACGCCATTTATATCCAAACGTAAATGCTTGTTACTTTTTTTCGCAAAATGACAAGTTTAAAATTTAGTTTTTGGTAATTTTATATGCAGCGTTTTTTATTACACACCTGTACGATATGACAGCAAACGGTTATAGACGCTTGCCAATCAGGTTTGAAAGCGAATCACTGAAGCGGAACTTGGCCACGGTGAATGAACACTGGCTATACTGCACGGTAAAGGTAAAAGCGCACGAAGTTTGCTGTCTCGTGTTAGTCACAATGGAATGTTGATTATATATAGTGGGGCATTTCACGGACTACACACATGTATGTTATTGTTTTAACATATTTTATTGCCATATATGTACACGGGTCGGGCCACAAGTGCTACCCACATTAGTTACGGCCCTTCCCTACAATGGAGTTTTAACAAATATAATGAATGGCAATTGCTATTAACACGTATCACAACTAATAACAAACTATTAATATGTCTGTGCACGTATCAATAAGCTGGATTAACTACAACATGATATGTAGTAGAACATGTTAAGATAATAAAAAAATAGAAATAAAAAATAAAGGAAGAGTAGAAGTGGAAGCAAGAATAACGCAACACGTGCGACATTGCTCGGGTCGATCAGAACAGATAAAATGTAATGGCAAACCTAAGTAAATCGATGACTATCTCTAATAAAGTTTTGAACATAATTAAAAATCAAACCATTTTCTTGTGTTATAAGTTCTAACCGTCCAAACAATAATGCAACTGAGCTCGAAGGATGAAACGAACGTGTTGAATGGAAGAGTTCGAGCCTTTCAACATTGAAATTCATACATTCAAAGACGAAATAATTTGCATCTTCATTACCCTGACCGCAATCACTTTGATTAGGATAAGAAATTCATGAAGTTATCTCAGTAATGATATTTTTCAAAATCATTTACGCGAATCGCCTCAATACAAATGCGGTCAGGGTAAAGTTCTTCTTTGAATCATATATCTACATAAGGTACTTGTAAATCCATGTTTGAATGTATGCAATTGAATGTTGAAACAAAATGCGTACACCGTTTCTTAACATATTGACGACATATTTTGAGAATTCAAACTCTATAGTCACAATATAGACGCCTTTAACCAGCCAGGCCTAACCCCAAGACAGGAGAATCGAATTAAGAGTTACCAGCTCATATTCATTTTACGCATATATTAAATCATGGTTAAGAACCCTTGAATAGACCTATACTTTTAATCGGCACATATACGTTATTATAGGACCTGAACACATGGACAGAGTTTTGATGAATAGTTTTATAGTGTAATCTTGCCGTTAGTTTGCGTGTTAGTTTCTTTAAGGAGCGCAACTGATTTTTCACGTTTCATCTTTAAAAATAAGTCGATAAGGATTGTGTGTGAATGAAATGTAATGCTGTGCCCTTTAGGGACATTTATTGCTGTGCAATACCCCACTAATTGTTTTATAATAAAACATTGGTTCAACAATCACGTGAAAGATAGATAGACAATCATGCGCATCCAGAAAAACAATGTTAATGTCAAATTACTTTAACTGCTATCAGCATCTTGTACCAATAAAAATTAAACAAAGAAAAGTAAGTGCACGACAAGGGTTTCCCTTAGGCAGCTAAAGGTGAAAATGTGTTGATGTCATACCGTCAATTATGTCGTTAAAGCGGATAATATGACACGTCCTCGTGTTTGTTTCAGCCAGGCAAAATTCAACTTTCAACTAAATAAGGTGTATATCAGTGAAACCGACATTTTAGTGGTAAATAATAATAATCATAATCAAATAATAATCAAAATAATAATAATAAAATAAAAATAATATGAATAATAATAATAATAATAATAATAATAAAGAACTTACTTTTCAAAGTCGATTGTCACATGCATTATCGTTAGGATCCAATCAGATTGCAGATCTTAACACTAACTGTATGGGCTTTTCCCAAAGTATCGAAGCACTTTATATTCGATAAAGATATTATTATTATTATTATTATTATTATTATTATTATTAGATATTTTGAAATAAATTGGAATAAATGTTCACCATATCGAGACGACGTGCAGAGTGCAACTTCCAGCCAAGTTCAAGATCACACTTAGAGGTCGAAGGTCATTTGCACTATATTTCGTGTCCTCTCCACATCTCTTGAACCGCTTCAGGAATTTTGAAATAACTTGGCACAAATGTTCACCATATCGGGACGACGTGCAGAATCCAACTTCTAGCCACGTCAGGTCAAATTCAAGGTCACACTTAGAGGTCGAAGGTCAATTGCACTATATTTCGTGTCCGCTCCATATCTCTTGAACTGTTTGAGGGATTTTGAAATAACTTGGCACACATGTTCACCATATCGAGACGACGTGCAAAGTGCAACTTTCAGCCACGTCCGGTCAAGGTCAAGTCCCACTTAGAGGTCGAAGGTCATTTGCACTATATTTCGTGTCCGCTCCATATTTCTTGAACTGCTTAAAGGATTTTGAAATAACTTGGCACACATGTTCACCATATCGAGACGACGTACATGGCGCAACTTCCAGCCAGTCCGGTCAAGGTCAATGTCACACTTAGAGGTCAAAGGTCATTTGCACTATATTTCGTGTCCGCTCCATATCTCTTGAACCGAGTGAGGGATTTTAAAATAACTTGGCACAAATGTTCACCATATCGAGACGACGTGCAGAGCGCAACTTTCAGCCAGGTTGGTTGATAAACATGTGTTTTTGTTATAAAAACAACCCCGTCTAGTTATTATTATTATTATTATTATTATTATTATTATTATTATTATTATTATTATTTAATATAATTGTTAATGAAATAGTTCGGACTGGAAAACTCGGTGACTCGGCTAGGTTGTGTTGTATAAAGCATACAATATCGGTTTAATGCTGTTATGGTTTTGTGATCAAAGAACACTTTTATTGAAATATATGTATAACTGCTCAAGCACCTATTAATTCATATGTATGAGATATCAACAAACATGCTGAGTCGTCGAGTATTTGCATAAACAATAACTAAACCACTGAGGTAACATGCGGTCCAATTTAATGCATGTGCACATTTCACGTGAAACTGATCCCCTTTATGATGGTTGTATTTCTATTTGGATTTAACTACATCCAATCACTCTTCTAGATCGCATCAATTCTTTTAGCATGTGTTTTCTAAAGTGAGAAACATTGTCTGACCCAGTTCCGATATCACAAATAATTTCGAAAGCATTTCAAAGAGTCTGTTCCCGCGTTAAATTTCACACACAATTCTCCCATCCGATCACCACATGGTCAACACCTTGTACAATTAGTTTAATGTGACCATGACCACGATGTCGCCGAGGGGATTTTTCAATTAATCTTATCAATGACACCACTATGATTGGAATTAGTTTCAGTTGACGGGAAAGTGACCTCCCCAAGGGTCGGGCTATCAGCGGCATTCATCGCTACTTATTGTATTATATGATTACTATCGCCTTCATTGACACATTAGGGGTGCAAGATATCACGCAAACATCAGCAGACATTAAACATCGAGATACTTTGAGCTACATACACCCCGTAGAAGAATTGTGTTCTTCTACTATTAGTTGTTATTTATACTCGCCGTTCTACTATTAGTTGTTATTTCTACTCGCCGTTCTACTATTAGTTGTTATTTGTACTCGCCGTTCTACTATTAGTTGTTATTTCTACTCGCCGTTCTACTATTAGTTGTTATTTGTACTCGCCGTTCTACTATTAGTTGTTATTTATACTATCCGTTCTACTATTAGTTGTTATTTGTACTCGCCGTTCTACTATAAGTTGTTATTTGTACTCGCCGTTCTACTATTAGTTGTTATTGATACTCGCCGTTCTACTATTAGTTGTTATTTATACTCGCCGTTCTACTATTAGTTGTTATTTATACTCGCCGTTCTACTATTAGTTGTTATTTATACTCGCCGTTCTACTATTAGTTGTTATTTATACTCGCCGTTCTACTATTAGTTGTTATTTATACTCGCCGTGTGGCATGAAGCCTTTCGGCGAGTTGTGTTCTTACTTGTGCAATATAGACTTACTTGAAGAGACTTCTATTTGCAATATAGACCGCATCATGTTTGTATACATGTATCTGCAATATGAACCCTAGGCTCCATATGAAACATATGCTCTCTTGATGTTTAACATCAATATTGATGCTCACAGTGCTTATATTAACAGAAAAGCAGTGCTTTTGAGACATTTTATCCTAATTTTCGTTAAACTGGACGCTCTTTGTAAAGGCGACTTATAGCCCAACTGGGCCGGGGGTATGATGTTTGTAAAGGCGACTTATAGCCCAACTGGGCCGTGGGTATGCTATTATGCATATGTATTCTGAATTCGCATGTACATTCCACATAATTATGTCACGTTAATAAAAAAACATTTAATTACTTTCTCACATACTTACTGACATCAGCACAGTCTCGAAAAGCACAACGCGCGTGTGTGTGCGTGCGTGCCGTGCGAGTGCGCGTATACGTGTTTTTATTGCATACGCATTTTACAAGCTACATTTACTCCTAAGTCGCGCACTATTTATACGCGAAAGAACTCGTCCATATATAAAGTCGCGCAATATTAATACGTGAAAGAACTCGTGCATGTATCCCAATACAAATCTAATAACCTATAATTATGTGGCCTTTCAGTCATTTCACGACGTTGTCTTCTCAATGCTCAACTTCACAGCGCTTCCACACTGAACAACTACGCCGTACGTAGACACATGACACGATACACCTCCCTGTCATATTATACTGACACCGGGCCAACTAGTCCTAATACTACCAACGTCAAGCAAGGGAGCTACTAGTGAGAGATACTAATGCCGGGGATCGAATCTACGACCTCCTGCATTCGAGGCGGACGTTCAGGCTACCACAGGCCTACGTCGCGGTCTTGAGCAAACTAATAATGATGGAACACCATGTGAAACACTGCATACGGTCACAATGATGACGTCTTAAATGGTATTGCTTAAGTTATTTATAACAACAAGCGCATATTTTGAAATTGACGGATATCAGTTAACAACTGCAAAAACTGATTGTCTCATAATGCCTAAACATGGTGTATACAGAAAGATAACGTCACTTGTAACTCTTGCTGAGTGTGGCCATACCGGATAAGGGTATCCGCTTTTAACATTGGGGGTGGAAACTTTTATCTTTATGGGTAAAGATAAAAGTCACGCGCATCAATAATGACGTATGACATCATTGTGTGAAAAAAATATGTAAAACGTTACTTATTGGCGACGTCAACGCACAAATGAAATGGTATGCAAGAAAATGAATCTATCATGGGTATCCGGTTCAGATAGCGAATTCCAACCGTCGGTATAATTGTTTGCATCGGAAACACGGCAGAGCCTCGGTTCCGAGAAAAACAATTATACCTAGGTTGGAATTCCCGATTTTTACCGGATACCCATGAACGACTTATAATCTTGCTGGGATGACGTGATGTCGGGATGATTTCCTAGGAACGGTAAAACGGTTGAACATAGCCGATATTAAGACGTGTGACTTTTGTTTTTTACCCATCTGACTTTATTTGAACACTAAATTTAGGAATTTTGAGACAATCCGTGTTTTGCAATTGTTAATTAATATCCTTCAATTTTAAAATATGCACTTATTATTATTATTATTATAAATTACTTCAGCAATACCAGTTAACACCCATTTATTCGACTGGTGCGTTTTCGTTAACCGTCACTATATATACAATAAGGGGACGCAGGCACATTCGAATGGGGGAAAGGTGGCAATGATACTGTACTGTACTGCACTGCACTGCACTGCAGGGGACGTAGGCACATTCGAATGGGGGAAAGGTGGCAATGATACTGTACTGTACTGCACTGCACTGCACTGCACAGTGCATGCACTGCACGGTAATGTACCGTACCGTACTGTACTGTACTGTACTGTACTGTACTGAGCTGTACTGTACTGAATATCAGACTCCAGAACAAATAACCATCGTTACTCGAGAGATACTTCCAAAAAATGGACTTCACAACCTCTATAAAGCCCATGTCCAAACTTGATGACCACTTTAGTTTCAAGACTTAGTTAAACGCTCACATAACAAGGGAGAATCCATTCGTGCCCCGGTCACCTCTCATGTATTATCAGAAACTATCACTTTTCGCCGGGTATGGTATCTGTAATGAATGAATAATTTTAATAAATTATACCAATATCTGTTAACTTCAATTTCTATTGAAAACTGGGATTCAAATTCAATGGAAATATGTGCTCATATTACACCATATGGCAAATATACCCTTCAATACATAGATAATATATAGGACATTAACTTGACAATGTGACCTATTTTGTGTGTCGATGTGGTGTAAAACTTCATTCATTCTCACCCATTGACTGACTATTCATAAACTAGTTATCATTCATAAAACGTCTCAACCCGATACGAGATTATAGTCGAGTCTGGAGTGTGGGCCTATGAACACTACATAGCGTATGGACACTGCGCGCGTATTCATGAACACTCCGGTATCCAAGACCGTAGCATGGGTCAGATACCGAACTAGTCAGATAAGCCCAAATAAAGCACCAACTAGCGTAGCGACGAATCGGAAGCAGACCGGGTGACCGAGGCTAGAACGGACGGTGCGCGTATGAACACTCCAGTATGGACGGTGTGCACGTATGAAAAGTCTAGGGTGAACTGTGCGATGCGTGTATGATCACTTGAGAGTGGACTGTGTACACGTATGAACATTCGAGTGTGGACTGTGCACATATGAACGCTCGAGTGTGAACTCTGCACGTATGAACACTAGAGTGTAGACTGTGCACGTATGAACACTCGAGTTTGGAAGTGTACACATATGAACACTCGGGGGTGGACTGTGCACATATGGACGATCGAGTGTGGACACTGCACATATGAACACAAGAGTGTATACTCTGTACGTATGAGTGTGGACTGTGTACGTCTTGTGTACGACTGTGTACGTCTTATGACTCTTGTGTGGATTGAGTACGTATGAACACTCGATTGTGGACTTTGCTGATACGAAAACGTGTGTGTGGACTGTGCGCGTATGAACACTCGAGTGAGGACTGTGCATGTAAGGGCACTCGAGTGTGGACTGTGCGTATGAAAAATAGTGTTTGGACTGTGCGTGTATGATCACTCAAGTGTGAACTGTAACGTATGCTTGATCGAGTTTAGACTGCGCACGTATGAATTCTCTAGTGGTTTACATGTAAACCTCCGCGGTGTAGTCGAATGTAGTTCCTATAATAAAAAATAATCCCTCCTGTTTTGATGGAAATGGGCATTATAAGTAGAGGAAAACTGCCCATTTCTATTCGATTGTGTGGTTATATGTATAAGAAGCGTATTAATAGGTTTTACTGGATCATTGATGCACATTTTCGAAATTTCGACTATATGCTTACACCAGGGAGTACGTTATATAACGTACTCCCTGCTTACACTTTGTGAGCATTGAAAATTGTCAATCAATTAAAACAGTTGTACCGTTGACCTATTTAGTAAACAAACAAGAACTTTCTTACATGTCTTGCGAACCCACCTTTTCTGGTGATTTTTCAAGTGGAAAATCAGTTTTTTATATGAACATTACACTGCTGCATTATCCATACTTGAATTGAATTTGCAGGAAATCACTAATACGTGACACTTTAACATTGGTGTTTATGGGGGAAATAATTAGTGGTTTCATACCTTAAAGAGATACGTGCAGTAATTAGGACTCGCTCAGATTCGTACCTAGGGACACTGCTCAGAATTAAGTTGTCCATAGTTGTTTACATAGGTTTTGAACGTTTTTAGCCCAATTTTGTCAATAAAAGCCGTAATTTTGAGTTTCAATTTTTTTTCGTGTTTTAAATGACGTGTTTGTGAAGTGTTTGCAATTGAACTATGTTTTTTTGGTATCAACATGTAGGGTTTTTATGAATTAACTCTGCATGGCATTAGGTTTGGTAGGCATGATATCACTAAATCGTTCCCCTACTACCCCCCCCCCACCTCTCATCCCCCCATCCCCCCCCCCCCCCCCCCCCCCCCCCCCCCCCCCCTAAAATAGGATACTGTGAAAATGAAGATTGGTGTAAAAGGTAAAATAGTATTCCATATCATTCAAACTCGATTTGGTAGCGTTCAGCTAGTATCGATTTTGACTTTAGCGGTAATTTTGGCATTATTGAGCTCGTATTCGCTACTATAATCAGGTTTGGAACCACCAATTTGGAAGAATTTTATTAAAAAATCAATTTTGGCATGAACATCGACATAGATTGGCATATTTATCGTCCTAATTGTACCTAAAATGCATATTTTATTAATGTACATTGACTGTTTTAAATATTTCATCTATTTAATATGGTGTATTGAGAAGAAATGCCATTTGGTATGACAATACAGATAGTGTAAAAGTTAAAAAAAAATGTCTCCGACTTTTGTCGATTTCAGACTATTGTCCTTGGTATTCACAATACCATATCTCGGTAAATGCTCATTCGATTTACACGAAGTAGGTGTTTTTAAGCTTGTTATGAAAATTACAACACAAATTCCTCATTTAAGAAACATCTGAACATGTTTTCTTCTTTTATAGGTTTACCACCACTAATTACATGTAAACCTCCGAGGTGTAGTCGAATGTAGTTCCTATAATAAAAAGTAATCCCTCTTTTTTGATGGAAATGGGCATTATAAGTAGGGTAAAACGGTCCATTTCTATTCGATTTTATGATTATATGTATAAGAAGCGTATTAATAGGTTTTACTGATGAACATTTTCGAAATTTCGAATCTATGCTTACACTTTCTGAGCAATGATAATAGTCAATCAATGAAAACATCTGTACCGTTGACCTGTTTAGTAGACAAACAAGAACTTCTTACATGTCTTGTGAGACAACCTTTTCTGGTGATTTTTCAAGTAGAAAATTAGTTTTCAATATGAACA